>JAKGSA010001376.1:0-33746 GCA_033558755.1 Philaethria dido
TAAAATTCACAAGTGCACAAGTTGACTATTAGATAACAATTTACACGTCCGAGTAATTATTACAAAATATATATTTTGTTTGTCTTTAGTGAAGTTTTTACTTTCCATACACTGGAGCGTAGGTGTAGACTGGAAAATCTCACGAGGACCGGCCTAGAAGAATCCTTTTTTACACCGAGTCTATGGCATGCTTCAATGGACGTAGACTTCACATCGGACAACTTCATGTGGTTGGATAATACTTCAATTGTCTTCCGTAATACATCCTCATCTTTATCCTCCTTTATGCCATGGAACAAAAGCACCTTTCTTCTGGACTGTGTCTCTAAGCGGTCCATACCACGAGCAACCAACTCAATTTGTGATTTCAATAGGCTGAGTGTTTTCCAAACAAAAGCTTTAAATGTATGGAAATCAGCAGTCAATGCTTTCACTGTGGGAGTGGGGATTGCAGAACTGGGTTGGGACAGGCTCTTCTCAAACTCACCCATACGAGAAGAAAACATGGAAGAGAGTTCGTCCATGCTTTTGAACAACTGTTCCACAGGTGTTTCCATAGCTGATTAGATAGTGTAATATTATTGTTGGAAAGTGAAGTTATAGTCAACTTAAGCACAGGTATGTAGATTTCTAATACATATATTTACTCAATAATTAAAAAATTAATTAAAATTGCAATTAGCTTTTGAAAACACGTCTTTGCACTTTTGTGTCTACCCGCGAAAAATTATGTGTGCGCCTACCTTCTATTCCCATCGCGTTCAGAAATTTCCAAGTTTTAGCTGAATTGCTACGGTTAATTGATGAAAATATGTAATTATGTCGAGCGTCCCTGCAAGTCCTGTTACATCTTACTTTGTAAGTTGGCATCAGTAGGATTTTTCTTGTATTTGGACTTTGCACTATTTCGTTTTGTTATAAGAATCTTAATGTCCTGAGTTAACCAAGGAGCAGGAAAATATTTTATTTTTACTGGTCGTAGCGGCGCATGACTATCAAAAAGCTCAATCAAAATAGAATTAAAAATACTTAATTTGTCGTTAACTGTTTCTGCATTAAATATGCAATCTCAGTCAATACACTAAGATCATACATGATCTTTTCGTTGTCCATGTTATTAAAACATCTTCGCATCACTACAGTTGTTTTATTTTGGGTGGACGTAATTTGTACAGGCCTCCGCTGAAATTTGTCCGAACGTAGAAACCCGCTCAATTGACGAGATAATCATGAGGTCTAATGAGGATGGTGTATAACCAGGGAATAAGTGAGTTGCGTTGGTAGGTAGGATATGAAGGTTTGAGCTATTAATTATAGTTTTTAGCCTATTTGCACTTGAGTAATTTTTCATCAAGCATGTGTTAAAGTCACCCATAATAATCATGTGGTCGGCTCCTGGAACATATTTTTCTAACAAAACCTCAAAGGTATCAAAATTGTTAACGTGCAAGGTAGGACTATATATGACACCAAGTAAAACTTTAATGGTATCAAATAAGACTTGTATTAAAATATGTTCCGATGAGTTTGAGTAAGCTGAAGGTGATTTGTCTAATATTGAGAAAGGAATGTGACTTCTAAGATATATGGCCACTCCTCCACCCTTCTCAGTCCTATAATTGCGTATTAAGTCAAAGCCCGGCAGTGCATACGCTGTTGATTGGAAACTTGGTTTAAGAAATGTTTCAGAGACAAGTACAGCGTGAATATTTTTAACATTGAATGAGTCGAGCAAGTCTGGGTAATGGTATACTCTGCGCATTGATGTGCACGACGTTAAAATTTTTCGAAAAATTATTGAGCTTTTCGTCTAGGAGGGAATTGAGAGGACCAGAAATACTATGGAAACTATCATCGGATGTTGTCGAATCGCACTGGTAAAACGTATTATTACTTGTACTGTTATGCATGATTAAGAATATTTTAAAATAATAATAATAAAATAAAAGATAATAATTATAATAATATATAATATAAAAAAATAATTATATTAAAAGTATAAATATTATATGTTTGATAAACTGCAATAAATAAATAATAATAAATATTAAGTTTAAATAATTATTAATCAATAATAAATAAAAACTATATATATTATTAATAATAATTAATAAATAAACAGAATAAATTTACAATATTTAACTTTGTTCACCTGTCAGCAGTATTTGTTAAAAAAAGAAAAGAAAATAAAAAAAATATATTAAAAATAGGTAACGTAAAACGAAAACGCATATTTTATCTATTGCCATCATAACTGTCAACTGTCACAACAGCGATTGTTTACATAATCACCAACAAAATGTTGATAGATAGGGACTTCGCTCGCGTATGTTTTGTTTGACGCACGTATAGTCAGATTGGTTTTTCGGTTGTCGTAAAAATTGTGTTGTTATTGTTAAATTACTTTTTAAATAGAAGGTTGTAGTTAGTTTTTAACTGTTTTGTGGTGTTTAGTAAATATTTGTTTATTTGTTTTGTGTATTTTGGTATGTTTTTTATTTTTTTTTTTTTGTATAGTGTGGGGGTAGATATGGATGAGGACGGCCCTCTTGACCCGCCAGATAAAGGCGGTACAACAATTTTGAAAATCTTATCCTCGATCAATCCCAGAAAACGTCAAAGTGGAGATGACGACATGGCGGATAAAGTATCCTCTTAAAAAAGTAATCACCGATCCGACAACTGCAACTCCTTCTATCCAAAATATCTTCGTACACCCTGGTATGTCTTCCAATGGTCCCAAATTCTACTCGATTGACGACAAAGGTCCCTTCATTGTTCATGTCTCTCGGGAAGTTGAAGACCCAGCCTCAAGAACTACTTTATGGGCAATTAAGTTTGGTCAATTTTTACACCATAGTAAGATTGAATCAATCGTTAACGATTGTGTAAAAAATGTAGGATGTAATAAGATATCTGTACAGTTCTCTTCCCCACAAGCAGCTAATGGTTTTATAAGCAACCCATTTTTGTCCTTAGCGAAATATAAAGTTGTTATTCACACTTACAACGTAACAAGAATGGGTTTAGTTAGGGGTGTCCCCATTGATTTCTCAATGCAGGAACTAGTGGAGTCTCTCGTGCTTCCTTCAGGTTGTGGAGCTGTTATGAAAGCCAGACGTCTAAATCAAGAGCAAGAGTGTCAGTGACGGAGTAGCTACTTGGGTTCCTACTCAAACCGTAGTAATGACTTTCCGCGGTCAAATGCTACCTGAGAGAATATTCAGCCACCACTCATCCTTACTTGTCGAGTCCTATAAATATCCCACAATCCAATGCATGAACTGTTCTCGTTTTGGCCACATAAAAGCTCAGTGCCGATCAAAGCCTATATGCTACAGATGTACCCAACCCCATGATGGTGATTCATGTGCTATTACAATGGATTCCTCCACATGCTCATACTGCACGGCTAAACACTTTGCCACTGACAAGGCTTGCCCAGAGTATTCAAGAAAACCGTCAATAAAAATTGTTATGTCTCATGACAATTTATCATATTTGGAAGCTTTCTCCCGCTGCCCTCATGTACAAAGGTCAACGTACAACGTGTCCGACTTAGCAAAGGAAACATTTACCCCCACCTGCAAACTCCTATAAGACTAATCCATCTCCCGCTCGTATTACCTCCTACCGAAAACCGTCATCCGTCAACCGCGCCCTCATGCTCCTTTGGGCAAAGGGTACGATATAGATAATCCCATCAAGCCATCATTGGCAATTGTCCTTCCTCCGTACCCAGTGGTTGTGCTATCTTAGATAAAGGTAGCGAGCGAATGGATAACTACCAAAACCTTCTCGTTTCCCTTACAGAAATATTAATTAACATTATTTCTCCCAATAATAATATTCCTTTACCGTCCAACGTTGCGCAAAACTTAGTTCAACTCTTTAAAATTATTAATATGGCCCCAATCCGATTTCTCCAATGGAATAGTAAAAGTATTCGTGCGAAAAAGCATGAAATTATTACTATTATCAACCTGCATAGACCTGCCATTGTTGCCATCTCGGAGACGTGGTTGAGGCCTGATGCTCGTTTTGGAGTGTCAGGCTTCGCATGTTTAAGGGATGACAGGGATGATGGGTTTGCAGGTTGTGCCATTTTAGTCCGACAACTTACACCCTTTTCCCTCATTCTCCTCCCTCCTCATAGCCAACAGATTAATGCTGTATAAGGGCTTTTGATATTTCCTTTATTTCCCTTTATATTCTCCATCCTAATTCTTCCCTCATTCCTGAACTACGTTCCATCTTATCCTCTCTTCCTAGTCCAATTGTAGTTATGAATAATTTTAACGCCCATCACATTATGTGGGGGTGTTATTACTGCGATGGGTTTTCCCCTTTGTTGGTAGATATGATTGATGATATCAATCTTTGTATTATCAATGATGGCTCTCTTACGCGAAGGGTAAATCCAAATTAGAATCCCAAAACTGCTGTGGACTTGTCCCTCTGCTCTCCCTCCCTTGCTTCCCAACTATCATATATTGCCCAGAATGTACTCCCATCTACCCATGGCAGTGACCACTTTCCTATCCTTCTATCTTTAAACAATAAATGTATACCATCTCGTTTCTACCAACCTTTGCTTCCATATAAATTAAGCGAACTGGCTAGACTTTTCCTCTACGGTTGATGATATGATTGACACACTTCCGGTTGTTTCTGATGATGAGAGTGTGGTTGCATGTTATGAAAAATTTCTCTCGCACTTTTAGCTTCTGCTGATCTCTACATCCCTAAAAAAAACTCCACTCACAATCATCTGCTTTCCAATCCTTGGTGGGATCAGGAATGCACTGATTCTGTCAATCAGCGGTTTAGTGCTGAAGTGTCATATACAGCCTCTATGACAGTGGAGAATTTTGTTAAATACCAACATAGTGACGCCAAATTTAAAAAAATTGTATTTAAAAAAAAAGAAACTCGGTTGGAACAATTTTTATGAATCCTTAAACCCTGTGACGGTTTGCTCCTTTTACGTTAGTCTGGAACAATATTAAGAGATTTAGTCGGTCTCTAAATGTTGTTCAGACTCTTTCTAATAATGGCCCCTATGATGTTCTCCCTATGGCTAAACAATTTTGCTAACAAATTATCTCCCCCTTTTGTCCCAAACCATAACTTCTTTCCTATAAATACACCAGCTGCCTACCTCTAATGAGATGGACGCTCCTTTTTCCTTTGATGAACTCAAAACTGTCTTAACGGATTTAAAAGATCCAAAAAACGGAACCTAAGTAATAAATCCAAACTGTATTTTTAAAATACTATAAATGCAGTATTTGTCTCTGGAGTGATTTCGGAGTCATGGAAATCACAAGTGGTTCTCCCCATCCTGAAACCTGGCAAATGCCCTTCAGACCCCAATTCATACAGACCCATTGCACTTTCATCTACTCTTGCCAAAATTTGTGAACATCTTTTAAAAAATCGGTTGGAATGGATAGTGGAAAGTAGAAACATCTTAGCACCCTCTCAATTTGGCTTTCGAAAGGGTGTACGTACAATAGATAGTCTCAGTATTCTTATGACACACATTCGACTATCCTTTGCGAAAGGTGAGTACTTAGTTGGTGTTTCTTTGGATTTGCCTTTGCATATGATAATGTTCTTCGCCCACTGCTCATGCAGAAGATGCGTCAGCTGAGTATTCCTGCGAGGATATCTGTCCCCCGCAGACTTGTCTGGAAGGGCCTTCCGCAAGGTTCGTTCCTTAGCCCTTTGCTGTACAGCATATATACTCATGACCTCGATTTGTCTATCAATAATTTTTGCAATATCCTTCAATATGCTGATGACATCGTCCTATACAGCAATTTAAAATCTGTAGAAGACATATCTTTTCAAATAAATACTGCTTCACATTATCTAGACCAGTGGCTTTCTGATCACGGCTTATCCTTATAGTTAGATATGAAGATAATTGTAACTTAATATATGTAAGGAGCAACTAACAAGGCCAGTTCAGTGGTATAACTGATTTATTTTATAACTTAATCTACCTACATACAACACGCCTCCCCTTATATAAAAAAAAACGGAACATATTTAGCTGCAGAAAAAAACAAAGAGAAAAAAAAATGTATGTAATCACGAGTATATATGACCCGAATTATAAAAAATATATATAAAATATAACTAATAGTAAATACTAATTAAACGGTAAAAACAAAATTTATTTCATTACAATTTTAAATGTTAAAATTCTAAGAAGATAGTAAAATAAAATTAAGTTATTTATAAAGAAGAAGTTATTTCCCATATTTGCCTTTGAACACACACGCACGTTTAGGTCGTAGGTTCGGTTCATCAGAGAATAAGAGAAGAGAGAAGATTTACTAACGACATCTGTGGACTCTGATATTACAGGTTCATTTGGTTGATCTGTTAAAATTTGAGATATATCCTTGGACACTTCAGCTGATTCTACATTTTCTTGCACCAAGGGCCCTGTAGAATATCGCGTAATTTTTTTAACTGGTAACAATTGATCAATATGTCGTTGCCATTGACGATCATCCGATGTTTGGACGCCGTAAGTACACGGAGATTTGCGATCAGTTACCGTGGCCTGTACCTATTTCTCCTGGCGAGGGCTATGATTTCGTGCTAAAACATTGCTACCTACCTCAGCGGTTCTAATAAAACCAGGGCGATGATGACCAGATTTTTCCTGTGATAGTTCTACTCGGTCAGCTGGGCTGGGCCTTAACATATTAAGTCGTCCACGTAATCGTCGGCCTATAAGAGCTACTGCTGGAGCAACTCCTGTACTGGCATGTTCAGTATTACGGTACTGGAATAAAAACTGGTTAATTGCCGTATCGATATCTATTCCTTCACGGATTGCCTTTTTCATTGTCCGCTTAACGGACTTGACTGAGTTCTCAGTAGCATCGTTTCCAGCAGGTTTATAAGGACTGTAACCGTATGAGTTATTAAAATTTTTTGTAAGTTATTAGTAAATTGAATAGAAGTAAACGGTGGTTGATCTCAGGTTGAAGGGAATTCCTGACGTAAATCGTCAATCAAAAAAGAATCTTTTAAACAGTAAATAATGTCATCAATCTGTACTGTGTTTATATTTAAGTGTCTCAGCCAAGACCGACCGAGAAGCGGTGGACCTCCATTTTTAATTATAAATAATTTCAATTTATTCGCCTTATCATACTATACTATATTTATATATATATATATATATATATATATATATATATATATATATATATATATATATATATATTTTATGGAAAGAACAAGGCAATTGAGCGTTCGGGTCACCTGATGGTAAGTGATCCCCGCCGCCCACTGCCCCGTGTAACACCAGAGGAGCTACAGGTGCGTTGCCGGCCTTTGCGGTGGGAATAGGCGCGCTTTTTGAAAGTACTTATTTCGTATCGACCTGGAAAAACAGCCGCAGGTAGGCTATTCCACAGTTGAGTGGCACGTGGATGGACATTCCTTCGAAACCGCACAGTACTGGAGTGCCACGCATCCAGGTGGTGTGGATGGTATTTAAGCTTGTGGCGTACTGTGCGGTTTGAAAATCCTGCGGCAGGAATCAGGTCAAACAGTTCCCCAGAACACTCCCCGTGATATATGCGATAGAGAACGCACAACGAGAATACGTCTCTACGCAACGCCAAAGTGTCAAGCCCTGCACAGATTACCGGGTCCCCAACGATTCGAATGGCTCTGCGTTGTATGCGATTTGCAATTAAAATATTTTGTTTAACTAGGGATGACAATTGATTTTTATTATTTTGAAAAGAGCTTCGTCGTAACGAAGTGCGTCGTGCCACCGAGGTGGCCGGCAATTGGGATATCGTGATTTTCCTTTAGTATTTTAGGAATTTCAGAAAGAGATGGGTATATAATCCTATCTTTATATATGTGTATAGTGATACCTGAATTGTTAAACATAAAAAGGAAAAAGAGCATATTGTAAATTTTAACGAATTGATGGTTATCGAATGGATTCTTAAATTCTGTTATGGCTATATCTGTAATAGTATTTTCATCAAAATTCACGACTAATTCATTTCTTAGAGACTTTAAGCCCTTATATATGTCTAGATAAGAGGACTTATCAAAGTGACGGACTTTGAAAAACAGGAAGTAGTAAGTTACTTTATTATATTTGAAAGATAAGAATGAGCTTAGAGTTCTTTCTTTATTAATAATCTCCGTATCATCGGGAATACTATCAAGGATACCTTGGACAAAGGGGTTGGATTCATCAAGATCAATGGATGTAGGTAAAATAATGATTTTATATTTTGACTTAGTTATGTCCTCATTATATTCTTGGATTTTTGTTTTAAAGCTCCTGTCATTCTTAGGCATTACCTTTAGGAAGGTAGAGTAATCGTCATCAGGTAAGATTAATTCGGGAGGAGTAGATAGGGTAGAATTCTCGACGACGCGCTCTTCCGAATTCGGGTAAGCAGGATCTGTCGATTGGTGCGCGTTATTTGCATCAGACTGATTCTCTTTCAAAGCACTAGGCGCATTTGCTAATGAATTTGGGTGTGTAAAGTTTGTTGTTTGAGGGGAAGCTACAGGCACATCCCCAGAATTAGAACAAACTTATTTTAGAATTAGAACAAACTTATTAGGTACAAAGCTTACCTTCGGTAAGCTTTGTACCTGCTTTAGTATATTGGAGTCGGAAGAAATTGGTAAAGGCGAAGTAATGTCATCACCCAGAGGAGGAGATGGCGACAACCCGACTTCGTCAGGGTTAAAAGAGGGTGGACTTATAAGTAAATCCATTAAATCTTGATCTAAAGCTGGTACTGATTCTGAGTCAGTATTGAAATTAACGTCTGGCAAGTTGTCTGGTTGTATGGGATTTACTGGGTATCTTGACAAAGCGTCAGCGTTTGCATTAATTTTACCCTTTTTGTTTTGTATGTCATATTCAAACTCTTCCAGTTTCAACCGCCAGCGGACCAGTCGAGACCCCGGATCTTTGCAGTTGTATAACCAACTCAATGGTTTGTGGTCAGTTACTATCTTAAACTTACGACCAAAAAGGTAGGGACGGAAAGTTTTTGTTCCAAAAACTATCGCTAAGCACTCCTTCTCCGTGACGCTATAGTTACATTCTGCCTTGTTCAAGGTACGAGAAGCATACGCCACTGGTGGATCTCTGCCTATATCACCCTGGGATAATATGGCTGATGTAGCACAATTCGAAGCATCACAAGTAAGGACAAAAGGCTTACTGAAATCGGGATAAATGAGTATAGGAGCGGATATTAATTTACTTTTTAATTCCTCGAAACCCAGTTGTTGGGCGCAAGTCCAGTTAAAGGGAACGTCTTTCTTTAAAAGATTGGTTAGGGGTTTTGCATGCCTTGAGAAGTCCGGTATAAATCTTCTGTAGTAGGAGGCAAGCCCTAGGAAGGATTTTATGTCCTTAGGACATTTAGGGACAGGAAATTCTTTAACTGCTTTGATTTTATCGGGGTTAGGCTTGACACCGTCTTCCCCAATCACATGACCTAGATAAGTGACTTCCTTTCGTAAAAATTGACATTTGTTAGGTTGAAGTTTTAAATTGAAGGATCTGAGTCTGTCGAATACAGCTTGAAGATTGTCAATGTGGGTTTTTAAATCATAGGAATAAATGACTATGTCGTCCAGGTAGACAAAACACCGGCTACCCTGGAGACCTGAGAGGCAATTATTCATGAGTTTCTGGAAGGTAGATGGAGCGGTTTTTAAACCGAAAGGCATCCTGTTAAATTGGAAATGCCCTTGAGGAACGGAAAATGCCGTTTTTGGAGCATCTGTAGGCGACACGAGGATTTGATGAAAACCAGAACATAGGTCTAGAGTTGAAAAATATTTACTCTTGCCTAGCTGATCAAGTATCTCATTGATCTCAGGAATAGGGTAAATTTCCCCAATTGTAATATCATTTAGTTTGCGGTAATCAATTACGACCCTCCATTGGGGATGGCCTTGAGAGTCCCCTTTCTTGGGTACCACCCAGATTGGTGAACTCCAAGGGGAACATGACGGTACAATAATATTCTGATCAAGCATCTTCTGTATTTGCGCTTGTACTTCTTTCATATGACATTCTGGGAAACGATAGGACTTAGAATGGACTGGGACATCAGTCATGGTCTTAATTTTGTGATCTAAGGCTGTAGTGTAAGTAAGTTCGTCTTCAGGTAGATGGAAAATATCTGCATATTGGGAACAAAGTTCCATGAGAGAATCTATTTCTTCGCTATTTAAGTGATCTGCCTTTAACAAATTAATTATTTCCTTAGTACGCTTAGACAAATCGTGATAATTGCAATCTATTTGAAATGCAGTTAAATGCAAGGGCATTAAATTGAGGTTAAGATTTGATTTAATGGTTATTGGAGACTCTAAAGTATTTGCTATAGTCAAATTTACACGATTATTTTCTTTCACCTTGACTATACAGTTTGCAATTAACACATTGTCGGAAAGGTCTCGAACAAGAATAACGCCTTCAGAAAGATTATTATTGCAAACTGAGCATTCGATTACAGTTTCAGTCCGGGCAGGGATTGTGAAAAAGGGGTCCACGAAATGTAAGTGAATATCAAGATTACCTATTCTCAGAATGTTACGGATGTAATCAATTTTGCAGCCAAAAGCTGTTAAAAAGTCAGAACCAATGATGCCGTCATATGGAAGGTTTATTTGATTAATAACATGAAACTTGAATTTTGCGGACTTATTATTGTTATTTAGTTTAAGACTGAGTAGAAAATGCCCTTCTGTGAGCGACGGTTCGTCACCGGGATCGATTCCTTTAAGTTTAATTGGTTCCTTGATCAACCTTCGAGGCTTGAGGATGCTTGACTGCTTAATGAGGCAAATGGCGGAACCTGAATCCACTAGTAGTGACAATGGGACGTCGGACACTTGGGATTCTAATACGACGTGAGGCAACAATCTTTTGGACATATCTAAATTTATTTCATATACTTCTATGTTGGAACTCTTGGACAGTGCAGGTGTCGACGAGCTAGGACTTAGTTCAGTTTTGGGAATAGAAGAGCTGGCTGTTAAGCCTGTTTTGTTTGGGACGTCAGTTTGGGGCTGGATACCCTGTCGGTTGGCCGCGGAAAGCGAAGAACAGGCTGTCAAGCCAGTTTTGTTTTGGCCGTCAGTTTGGGGCTGGTTACCCTGTCGGTTGGCCTTAGTATTAAGATTTTTTGAAGTTGTGAGGTTAGGAATAGTGTCGGCTTTAAATTGTGATCTCGTGCGACACTGAGGCGAGACCTTTACTCGTTTAAAGGGGCTGCTGGTGGATCAATGAAATCGTTAGAAGCGTCAGCTTCATCTTGGGGTAAGGGAGCAGACGCTTCGACATAGGTTACTTTAAACGGAGGACGGTGCTGTGTTTTGAAACGGTTATTATTGTATTCCCGCTTCTTACATTGGGAGATGTCGTGACCAGGGATCTTGCAATAACGACAGAATGGATTAGGGCTCTGAGATGAGCCCGCGGCTCTTGGTTCCCGGAAAGAACTGGAAGGAAAATTAACTTGAGGTCTGACGGACCTAAACTTATTATCGTTGTTGGGCTTTTGGTCACCCTGGGGACGTTTGTATAGTGTCTGTTGGATGCGCTCTTCTGAGATGGCGAGATTCATCGCCTCATTAAGGTTCCTAGGGGATCTACCACGGACAATATTTGAAATTCTGGGGTACAACCCCATTAAGAAATGATGGAGAGCTAAGTCCTGCTAGCTAAGTGGGCAATTGGAGCAGCAATGAGGCATATGCAGACAGGATACACTTTAACTTGAGGATTTCACTGAGAATTTTCTCTTTACAAACACTATCTATAATTCACAGCACTTCCTTTTAACTTTAACACTTTGAGTTTTTTAAATTTGGATTTTATGAGATCCGGACCGAGTCTGATGAGCGGTTGTCGGCACTGAGAATATCCGTATCCCACCGCTGCCACCAAATTGTTACAACGAAAATAGAATTTGAGTTTTTAAAAAACAAACTTTATTTAATTAAAATATAATAGAAATAATAATGTTCACTAAACTTAGAATTTGAAGACAACCGCTCTCGATTGAGGTAAGGAACAGACTGAACAGACTTGGATGTGAAATGGTTAGGAAAGGAGAGATTTGATGACACAGGAAGGATAGAATATTGTATTAGCACAAAGGCATACTAATTTGGGGTATAACAGTACGCTCAATCAGCGATGCCTGAGCCATATAACATGCCTTTAATTTGTTCTAGGTGAGTATTTTCGTCTAATTTAGCCTGCTTGTTTTTACTTCTGCCCTCCTTGGAAGCCTCAGTCGAGCGGCGGTTCTCTTGAACGAAGCGCTGTTGGCCTCGCATATTGGCGAACTGTTTAATTTTAGCAATTTTTTTGCCATTATAGATATGCTTCGGTGCCATAGCCCAAACTGTTGAATTGAAACACTCATTGTTATTTTGAGTGTTTCCACCCAAACATCTCTTCAGTAATTCCGTTTCAGTTAGATCTTCGTTTTTTCAAAGTTGTAAAGTAGAATACTGCCTTAAATGTCTTAACAATGTCTCTTGAGCTGACTGTTTTAAATTTAAAATCTACATAATTTTTTTCTACGCTCTTCTTAAGTAATGATTCAGCGACGGTTGTGGAGGATATAAGAGATCTAGTTGTGGAAACAGGAATATCAGCAAAGAATTTTACAAGCACACACACAACTTCCTGATCAGACTTTGTTACACCATTGTCTATTTTTAATTTAAATTCACAGTTGCGATTTTTAGATTTTCCAGCTTCACTATTTATTATGTTCCATGTCATTTTTATTTCACCAAATGAATTTTTAATTTTGTTTTTTATATGTCATTTATTTGCCATGAAAAACACTTTTATAAACATTTTAGAATAATTCTTAACATAATTACTAAAGGATTCTCTGTGGTTATATGTCTTTTCACTATAAAGGTCATATAACCTTTGTCTACTCTTATGAATTCCCACAGTCGCCCAATCATTAAAAGACAAGAAATTCCTGGAATCAACGTTTGGAAGTTAATATACAATTAAATTCATTTTTAATGAAACTGAAAAAATTATCATATAAAATATTTGGGCTATTATTATATCTTAAATATTTAAGTTTTGCTATTATATTACTTCCAAACTTTTCTACACGGCCAGTTGTCATCGGCACACATACAATTTTTTGATTCTATTAGGAGTACAAATAAGTTTCCGCCGTTTTTTAACACAAATTAAATATTTATTATAAAAGAACGGTAATATAAATTGATTTAAAATATTGCCCATCACTTGCAACCACTTTTTCCCATCTTTCAGGCAGCATTCGAATCCCATGTGTGAAGAACTCCTTTTCTTTTGAGGCTATCCAGGAATCCACCCAATTTTTGGTATCCTCATAAAATGTAAACCGCTGGGCCGTCAGATAATGTGCCATGGACCGGAACAGGTGATAATCGGATGGTGCATTGTCTGGCGAATACGGCGGGTGGGGTAACACTTCCCAACCAAGTGTTTCCAAGTAGTTTTCCACGGGAGCTGCAATGTGTGGACGAGCATTGTCATGTAGAAGAATAGTTTTTTCGTGTCTAGAGTAGTATTGAGGGCGTTTTTCCTTCAGAGCTCGGCTCAATCTCATCAATTGTGTGCCACAGAGGGCTCCAGTAATTGTTTCGCTCGGATTAAGCAACTCATACACCTAGCTGATCCCACCAAATACACAGAATAAGTTTTTTTCCGTGAATATGATATCCCTATGATTTTATTCGTTTTGGATCATCACCAGTTATGATACGTTGTAAAAAACCCTTTTTTTATGTCTAGCTAGCAACATTTCACTTAAGCATCTGCTGTGGGAATTCATAAGAGTAGACAAAGGTTATATGACCTTTATAGTAAAAAACATATAACCACAGTGAATCTTTTAGTAATTATGTAAAGAAATATTCTAAAATGTTTAAAAAAGTATGTTCCATGGCAAAATCTTTACATATAAAAAACAAAATTAAAAATTCATCTGATAAAATAAAAATGACATGGAACATAATAAATAGTGAAAGTTAAATTAAATATTGACAATAGTGTAACCAGATCCGATCAAGAAGTTGCGTGTGCATTTGAAAAATTCTTCGCTGATATTCCAGTTTCAACAATCAAAACTTTTATATCTTCTACAACCGTCGCTGAATCATTGCTTAAGGAGAGCGTACAGAAATATGAAGTAGACTTTAAATTTAAATCAGTCAGCTCAAGAGACATTGTAAAGACATTTAATTCCCTAGATATCAAAAAAACATCGGATCTATGGGGTTTTTCTGTGAAGCTGATTAGTTATATAATAGACGCTATTGCTCCTGACCTCGCGAATATATTCAATAATTGTATAGAGTATGGTGTGTTTCCTGACCTGATGAAATTTAGTAAAGTCATACCGATATTTAAATCGGGTAGCACATCAGATCCCAATAACTTTCGACCAGTATCTTTGCTACCCTCATTCAGTAAGATTTTTGAAAAAAATATTTTAAATCATATATTAATGCATTTTGATTTACATAATCTTATGCATGAAAAACAGTATGGCTTTACTAGGGGTCGTTCTACTGCTGACGCTGGTATAAATCTTTTAAAAAGTATCTATGAGGCTTGGGAGGAATCGCAGGATGCTCTTGGCATATTCTGTGACCTGTCCAAAGCATTTGACTGCGTTCAGCACTCTACGTTGGTCGTGAAGCTACACCACTACTGTATAAGAGGACGTGCACTCAATCTTCTGGCCTCTTATTTAAGTAACAGGATTCAGAGGGTTGATGTAAATGGCAAGAAATCTCCTGGATCACTAATCAATTTGGGGGTCCCACAGGGGTCTATTCTTGGTCCTTTTCTCTTTTTAATATACATTAATGATTTACCATGTCTTGTCGGAAAGAGCCATGATATAATATTGTTTGCTGATGATACCTCCTTAATATTTAAAATGAAAAGACATCTAAATGTTTATGACGATGTAAACAATGCTCTTACTAAAATAGTACATTGTTTTAGTGCTAATACCTTACTATTGAATAGTTAAAATACTAAATGCGTCATTTTCAGAACGCCTAATACAAAAATTGTTAAGGCCAATGTACTGTTGAATGGTGACGCCGTGGATCCTGTTGATTCTACGGTATTTCTCGGCATCACCATAGACTCCAAGGTACAGTGGGAACCTCAAAATTAATATTTTAACAGTTGCCTCTCAGTACATCTTTGAAAATGTACTGTATGTCAAGAAAAATATTAGTAATTTTAACAAAGTTGGCGATGCACATAATATAAATACAAGAAATAGGCTTAAACTTGCAGCGCCTGTAACTCGATTGTATCGAGCCCGCAATTCTTTTATGGGACAATGTGTATACTTTTACAATAGGATCCCAGAAAACGTCCGAGAACTTACCATTTTGCAATTTAAAAAAATTGTAAAAAGACATTTGTGTGTTACAGGTTATTAGACATTTGTGTGTTCACCTAATTAGTGATTTTATAAATGATAACACATTTTGGGAATGAAGTGCTCGCTCCAGTCTGTTTCAAAGGTATCATTGTCATTAATAAAGAATTGTAAACCATTGTCAAATATAAAAAAAAAAAAAAGAAAAGTCCCGCTGAGTTTCTTGCGCCGGTTCTTCTCAGGTCTGAGGCATTAAATTTAGTAAACCGGTGGTAAATTATTTGACGTTCAAAAACTGAAGCTTGTAACTTCTTATTTTGAATAAAATTATTTGACTTTGACTTTGACTTTGCATAGTCGGCGTTCAATATCTCTCGGCTTTAATTCGTACGGAACCCAATCGACTTGCTTATGAATCATTCCTAATGATTTTAAACGATGTGAAACTGCTTGCTGTGTGACTTCTAATGTTAGAGCAAGTCCTTTCTGTGTTTGAGATGAATCTTCCTCCAATTCTGCATCCTCGTAGATTTTTTGCCTTCCACTGCGATCTGTGTCTTCTACGTCGAAATCACCGTTTTCAAACTTTTGAAACCACTCTCGACACGTTCTCTCACTCAAAACACCCTCACCATATGCTTCTACGATCAATTTATGCGCCCCAGCAGCAGATTTCTTTAAATTATAGAAGTGAAGTAATATTTCCCGCAAATGACGCTTGCTTGGCTCAAGTTTTGACATTTTCAACTTATAAAAATTATATTTTACCAATATAAAATCAGTAATATTAATAGGTTATGGTGTTCTTGAATGTCCAAACTATTTTTTTAGCCGGTTATCATCTGCGAAAGCTAACCGAAACTCCGTGCCGCGCCATCTACAATAAAACGGAACCGACTTATTTGTACTCCTATATATACATTTTATATATATTTTTTGATAATTTTCTGTCCGTGTGATCCCGGCTTAGAATAGGCTTACCCTGGTATTGTAAGAGGTGTCGTAAGAGGCGACTAAAATACGTGTGGTAGAGTCACGGTGCCAGCAATGGTAGCACGAATGGGCAGGCTCGACCGGCTTATTACCACCCCCGGCTTTTAAAACCAGTGTCAAGTAGCGGCTTCTGGCCGCTGCGTTTCGCATCGGGTAATGCTTGGCCCCGGTGCCCAACCCTAAACGCTCCCTTGAACATGACAGCGGTACATTACCCCAGGAGACATTACCCCAGGAGGGTACCAGTGCCTCCGGTACTGTAGAATCCCTCACTGAGTCTAAAAAACTCAGACCGCCCGTCGAATTCTGGGGAGGGCACAGAACCGCGTGCTGGACAAGGCAAACGAGGCATACGCTCCACGGCATCCCCTACCACGCGTATTTAGTAACATGGATTTCTGTAACATCAAGGGTTTCATTCTAACCTGAATGCCGTCCACCACCATCTTGAGACGGCACGGCCGGCCTTGTTGTTTTTGACGTAGACTCAAATTGCTCGACCAAGCGACACATCTCATTTTACCTTTCGTACCCTGACTACAAAATAGAGGATAATTTTATGCCTCATGCCGGGGTCCCTGTTGCTGTTGCCGGTGTTCGTGAGGGAGGACTTGAGTTTCCGTCGTCTTGCCACTTTTGAAGGTCGGGACCTATCAACCATCTGGCTTCGTGTTGATTCGGACGATCATGTCCGAATCTAGGCATGCCTTTATAGGTCCCATAATGGTAACGCAGAAACGGATCGACTCATGGGGCACATGCAATTGGCTATTGACGATTTACTATCACAGCTTCCCTCCGCTGAGGTCGTGACATTAGGCGACTTTAACGCCCACAACACCGCTTGGCTTGGATCATGCACCACCGAACACGCGGGGAGGGTTGTGTTTGACTTTGCTATGGCAAATGGATAGTCCCAATTGGTTGATACGCCCTCGCGAATCCCAGACGTGGACAACCACAGCGCCACCTTACTGCTGATTTCATATCCGGAACAGTACCAGGTAACAGTTGATGCTCCTTTGGGGTCTTCAGACCACTGCCTGGTACGGAGTGTGGTGCCCATTAAACGCGGCAGCCGCAGAACACCCGCAACTCGTCGCGTATGGCACTACAAGTCAGCAGATTGGGATGGGATGTGTACATTTTACTCATCTTATCCCTGGGGGCCGGTTTGCTTCTCTTCGGATGATCCTAGTGACTGTGCCGCTGCTGTTACCGATATGGTCCTGCAGGGTATAGAACTTTATATTCCTAGCTCTGTAGTGCCAATTGGTGGCAAGTCACGGCCTTGGTTTGGTACATTCTGCAAACAAGCTGCCATTGGCAAGCGCGAAGCGTATCAAACCTGGGTCCAAGCACTAGTCACTAAGGATCCAAAGGTGAAAACCTTAAAGAAAAAGTATAACCGAGCCTCTAGGTTCTTTAAGAAGCGAATTGCCACAGCAAAGTCCGAGCACATCGTCAAAATCGGCAAGAAGCTTGAGAGCTTTTCGTCCGGAACACGCCAGTTCTGGACGCTCTCTAAGGCTGCACTCGGCAACTTTAGCCAGCCTTCGCTTCCGCCGCTACGTACAGGAAGTGATGCCCTGGTCCATACGGCGAAGGAGAAAGCCGATGTCTTGGGCACTCTTTTTGCCTCCAACTCGACTTTGGATGACAAAGGAACCACACCACCTACCATCCCGCGGTGCCAGAGTTCAATGCTAGACATTAAGCTCAGCCAAAAAGCTGTTCGGCGAGCTCTGTCTTCCTTGGACATCCACAAGTCGAGTGGACCGGATGGCATTTCTCCTTTAGTGCTCCGTGCATGTGCTCCTGAGTTGACACCGGTGCTAACGTGTTTATTTCGGCACTCTTACTCCGTCGGCGCAATCCCGGACTCGTGGAAAAGCGCTCTGATCCACCCGATCCCGAAGAAAGACGACGGCTCCGATCCACCTAACTACAGGCCCATGGCTATCACCTCCCTGCTCTCCAAAGTAATGGAGAGCATTATAAACAGCCAGCTTCTGGTTTATCTGGAGGATCACCAGTTGATCAACGACCGTCAATATGGCTTCCGCCATGGTCGTTCGACTAGTGACCTTCTGGTTTACCTGAACCATCGCTGGGCTGCTGCTTTGGAAAGCAAGGCCTGGCAGTTGGTTTGGACATAGCGAAGGATTTCGATCGTGTGTGGCACAGGACGCTCCTTGCAAAACTTCCATCGTATGGGCTTCCCGAGAATTTATGCAAGGGGGTCGCCAGCTTTCTCACTGGGCGTAGCATTAAAGTCGTTGTCGACGGTTTTTGCTCCGATCACATGCCCGTAAACGCTGGCGTTTCCCGGGGCTGTGTGCTGTCCCCTACGCTATTTCTCCTGCATATCAATGACATGTTTGTGGACTCTAACATTCATTGCTATGCAGATGATAGCACGGTGGACGCCGTATACTCCGGCCGCGCAGGTCTTTCTCGGAAAACGTTGACGAGTGCCGAAAAAAACTTGTGTCTTCTGTTGAGGCATCCCTCGGGAATGTTTCTTCATGGGTTGAAAGGAACCTTGTTCAATTCAACTCATTGAAGACACAAGTTTGCGCGTTGACCACCAAGAAAACCCCATTTGTCATATCACCAGTTCTCAAGAACACTCCTCTTAAAGCCGCGCCCAGTATCAGCATATTGGGCCTTAACGTTTCGAGTGGGTGCCAGTATCGCGATCATCTGGAAAGCAAGGCCAAGTTGCCTCGAAGAAACTGGGTGTCATCGCCAGAGCGAGACTGTATTTCACTTCAAAAACCATTTGGCCCTGTATAGGGCTCAGGTTCGGCCTCATGTGGAGTACTGTACTCACCTCTGAGCTGGTGCACCCCAGTATAAGCTTGAACCATTTGATTGCATACAACGCAGAGCCATTCGAATCGTTGGGGACCCGGTAATCTGTGCAGGGCTTGACACTTTGGCGTTGCGTAGTGACATGTCCCCGTTGTGTGTTCTCTACCGCATATATCACGGGGAGTGTTCTGGGGAACTGTTTGACCTGATTTCTGCCTCAGGATTTTCAAACCGCACAGTACGCCACAAGCTTAAATACCATCCACACCACCTGGATGCGTGGCACTCCAGTACTGCGGGATTACGAAGGAAGGAACTTCCTGCCACTGAACTGTGAAATGGCCTACCTGCGGCAGCTTTTTCAGGTCGATTCGAAATGGGTACCTTCAAAAACGCGCCTACTCCCACGAAAATAAATATAAAATTAAAAAGGAAACCAACTGTCTGCAATGATCAGAGCTCAATATATTTATTCTAGATTTATTTTTTGGTACAGCGTTTGTATAAATATTATCAATGCAAGTTGCTGTACAATTAGTAATTCTTGTTGGCTCTAAAAATAAATAAGCTAGGTTATATGAGTTTAGTAAAGACCTTAATCTAGTGCAAGTGATGGAATTATCTAGTAAATATTAATTTACTAGATAATTCATTAAATTAATATTAATTAAAGTCACCACATACTACTATGAATTCCTTAGATCCAGATAATTTTATTTGGTCTAAAATAGTTTTAAAGTGTTCATGTAACCTAGTGGAAGGTTTGTATACACTTACAACAATGAAATGCTCAAGCTCTGCACAAGTCATTTCAATAGCCTGCTCTACAGAGAGGCTAACAATATCTTTACGTTTTTTAAATTTATAACACTTTTTTAAAATTATTAAAGAGCCACCGCGAATTGCTTTTTCTCGGCTGAACATACTAGCAACTTGGTGGTTACTGAAATTAAAAATGGCCACATAGTTTCGAAGCCAATGCTCAGTAATAGAAAGTATAGAAATATTATTACTATTCAAAAATAAGTCAATTTCTAATTCTTTATTAAGCATACCTTGTATGTTTTGATGCACCAACTTTGTATCATTATCATAACAATTGTATTTATTTTTACATTATTATTTTAATTTTTTTATTATACTTACTTACTTACTTAACTTCACGCTTTATCCCTAACGGGGTTGTCAGAGAGAACGGGACGCCCAACGCTACGGTCCCTGCATACCTCTTTCGCCTCGTCCACAGTCTCATTAACCTCTTCCTGCATGCCCTCCGGGGGGGGTCCTCATGCTTTTTACGTGACCTTCCTCCAGTATCATGATACTGTGTTCTCGAAGGTCAACCGAGGTCTCCCCTTACCTCTCTTGCCGCTTACCTTTGCTTCATATATCTTTCTCACTATTCTTTCATCACCCATCCTCTCGACGTGCCCAAACCACCTGAGCACGTTCTTCTTCATTTTTACTATAACATCCTCGCTTATACCTATCTTTCTAAGTATCTCTTCGTTGCGGAGTCGGTCTGCCAAACTGACTCCGCATATTCTCATAAGAGATCGCATCTCTACAGCCTTCATCTTTCTTTCGTTCGTCTTTTGACAAACCCACGTTTCACTGCCGTATAACAGCGTCGGTACCAGCACTGCATTGTGTACAGCCATACGTGCAGCTACGCTGACGTTCCGCTGTCCCATCAATGCAGACAGCGCACCGTTAATCCTGCTACTGGCAGCAATACGCCAATTATTTTATCATAACATGATTTATTGCCAGAGATGGCCTCTTTTGTCTTATTGTTTAATTTAAATCAATTGGAACAGATTCCAAAGCACATGTCATATTATACTGTTCATGAGGAACAGTTGTCATTATAGCTACATAATTGGCTAAATTAAATTACAAATACTATGATAGCATACTTGCTACCTGGCTTTAATAAAAATAAGATAGATGTAATCTATCACATATCGAAATACTCGTTTTAAAATTAATTATATTATTAATATCTATTAAGTTCATTTTACATTATTTTTTATTTTATCTTATAATTATATCATAATTGCTATTTATTAGTATATGTAACATATTTAAGAATAAGTTTGTTCGACGGGATATTTACCATGTATTGTATGTATAGTTCAAAATAAAAACAATACATGGTAAATATCCCGTCGAACAAATTTATTCTTATGTATGTGACCATGAGAGTTTAAATTCATATATTATGTAACATATTGTTTAAATTATACCTAATATTATTTTCCTGTGGCAATTTCTTTATATAAGGATATGTAAACATAACAACTTTTCTTACATTTAAATTCATCAACTTGGAGTGATATTCTTCTAATATTTTTTTATTTACATTTCCCCTTCCCTCGATCAAAATAATTAAAATTGTATTAGGACAATGAGTACTACTTAGAATCTTACTTATTATTTGGGAGTAGGTAGCTCCAGCTCCTTTAATATTACAAACAACATGTAAAATTGAGTTTTTAAACTAAGAGTGCTTTACAAACAGCTGTTACTACTTTAAGCACCTACCGCCGAAAGCCTAATATGAATATAAAAAATAAAACATTTGTTATGACTGCTATTCCTTTCTTTCACGATCAAGGTCATTTTTAATATGCTATTTCCTTTTTACATTATGCCATTTCATTCTGTCATGGTCAAGGTCATTCTTAATTGAAATTTTTTGAAAATGACAACATAGCTTAAAATTATCTAGCTGTCTTAATTTTATTTGTAAATGTATTTATGGGTTTATAATTCCATTGTTTATTTATAAGCGCCATTGAAAATTCTGTTAAAATGTTGCTTAATCTAGCCTCTTGTTGCTTTATTTAAGACAATTATAATTAATTTCCATAATACTTCTTACATGATATTTTATAATAAAACATATTTTACCAAAATGTTAAAGCATAACAAAGTAAATAAAATGAGTATGAGTTCGTTTGTTGTCACCTCGTTCATTCGTATTCTCGCTCTTTCACTTTAAGGTAAAAGTTTTAAAAGTTATCATTAATATCTACTTGATTTTAATGTATTTTTATTATACCAGTATTAAATAAAAAAAATCCTGTAATTATTTTTAATAGTAAGTAATTAAAAAGGTACTTTTTAATAGAAATAACCTACTTTGACGATTTTTAATTATCTGTGTAAGTTAGTTGTCTTTTACATGTCAAGGTTTGGGTTAGTCAAAATTATTATTACTGTTGAAATTTGAAATGAAAGTTAACTTACTAATACTAACGTGATGTGTATGAGTTATAATTGTCGAGTGAATTTTGAAGTGGATATTACTTTCTACTAATGTAGTGTTAAAAAGCAAGGCACAGATTCTGAAACTCAGTTTATGGACTATTATTTTTGTTAAGAATATTAATAGAGTAGAATACTTATGTTAAAAAGTGTAAGTAAAATGTGTTTATAACGATGAGGATCTAAAACGCATGAATTCAATCCCTGTTTACGACTTCTTAATCACATTGAGGATATTAAAAATTTTAAGTTACCCATAAGCTTTCACGTATATAAAATAAATAGCAGAATTTTCAGATGAATCGTAAACTTAAAAATGAGCACCCTAAAAGTATGCATTCTTCAGTTATCAACTTATTCCCGCTTGGTACGAATATATTCCAAGTTTATGGCAATAATACAAATTTTAAATGTGTATAATTTCCAGGAACCCCCAAACGTGGAGCCGGACGGTCCCGCGCCTCCGCTGTCGCCGCAGCCCGCCGCGCCCACCAACCTGCCGCCCGTTATCAAGCCTTTTCTCAATGGAGGTAAGAATTAAATTATAATATTATTACTCTTACAGCAGATTCCACTGGTATGCTCGTATTTGCTATGTAGATTGTTGATGATATGTCGATTAAAATAACACTAAAAATATTGTTAGAATTAAATATTTAATAAGGGATTAAAATAATTTCAAAAACAAGAAAATTCTGTTTGGCAACACATTAAAATGTTATTTTTACATTAATATCAAATTTTCAGATTAAACACTACACATTTCCAGAGTAATATTTAAACAACAACAATTTTACTGAAAATACGAAAACTTGTGGAATAATTTATATCATTGTCATCTGACTAATTTAAATAATCATAATTTTAAAATGATCAGATAAAATCATTGTTACCCAGTAAAAATTGCTTATTTGATATAAAGTATCCTCTTCCCCTTGGACCGCGAAAGCGTTTAGACGTGTCCGCTGTGCAAAAAGTTATTTAGTGTTTAATTAAATTAATGTTTAATTGTTTTTTTTAAAATAATACACGGTGCATAATACTATGCATGCATAAATCTTTAAGAGTTGAGTGAAATAGACAGCAACAGTTGAAGCAAATATATACAGCAAAGCTACGTGAACACAGTAATTGGGATCTGCTGCAACGTAATGCATAACAAATCTTCTAATGCATAACAAGTCTTCGTAGCGCATAACAAGTTCTCGTAGCGCATAAGAAATCTACATAGCGCATGACAAATCAACGCAGCGCATCAACCACTTCGTTGCAATTTAAAGACGTCTCTCGAAATCAAGGCCATCTGTTACAAATAAAATTTTGAAACTATGCCGCTAAAGAGAACTCTTCCGGCTACCCCGCTGCCTACTATTTCTACTGATACTTCCTCCAACGCTCGAAAACTAATGGTGCTAGAAGCAGATTCCGCTTTGCATCATTGTAACTCAGCCCTGGGTTTATCGTCTGCTGCAAAAAATGTGGGACGAAAGAAAAGAAAGTACAGTGATGATGAAACTAATATGCTGACTATGATTAAGGAAATATTTTTGTAATTCACAAAGGAGATGGATAAAAAGTTTATGGATCTACAAAACCCTGTTGAATTAATGAGCGAAAAATTTGATACCTTCTTATTCAAGTTGTCGTCTCTGGAGAAAGAAAGGATGGAAAACAAAAAAAATATTAAACATCTTGAAGACAAAATAGAGACGCTAGAGCGTAAGTCTCATGCTACTAGTGTGTTGTACAGAAATTTACCTAAAATACAGGGAGAAACAAAGATGCTTTTGCTTCAATTATTGAGCTGGGAAATAAATTGAATAGTAATACCTCATTTAATTAGAGATGCATATAGAATTAACTCAAAAGACAAATCACAGCCTTTTATTGTTGATTAAAACACACACTCTTAAAAGATAAAATTTTAAAAGAAGTTAAAAATTTTAATAAAAATAAGACTACAATTGAAAAACTTAATACTAAGCATTTCAACTAACAGGTGCCCGTTAAATCTATTTACATTTCGGAGAGTCTGACTTATAATACCCAAAGACTGTTCTATTTGGCTAGAAATTTTAAGAAAACTCACGACTACAACTTTTGTTGGACATCAAACGGTATAGTTTATCTCCGAACGAACACCAACTCTCCCCAAATCCGCATTTTAAGTGATGCTGACTTGGATAATTTAAAGTAGAAAGAATAACTAATTGTGTCTACTGAAATATATCATTTTGAATCCAGAGGGTGTCTTACCAAGTATCTGTCCGGTACTTGGACCTAGGCATACGGGTACGCGACCCCGGATCCTCGAGCCGCCACTATCATACCTATGTCCAATCCGTGAAAGTGGTGTCCTTTATCTTCCCTCCTTTCCTTTTTTGTTTGGTGGTAGGAGGTTCGTCCTCCGTCTGGCTCGCGACCACTATCATGTCAAAGACGAATCGCCAAACATCTAACGATGTGTTCCGGTTCGATGACATGTAAGCCAGGTTTCCCTATTTCCACACATCCTTTCCCCAGAGTGCGGTGGCTCCGAAGGTTCTTAGTCCGGCATTGGCAAAAGCTTGTCTCTGGTGGTGAGTCGTGTTACATTGGTGTGGGGTCCAGGGAGACCCGATGAAACGGTGCACCGCTGGCCGCCGGTGGTTCGTAGGGGACCCGAACCCAGACCTATCCCGTTTTGGGAGGCTTCCCGGCTGGCCCGGTTTCTCGCCGCCACTGATAAAAGCTCGTTGATCGGTCGTCGTGCCGGAGTGGGAGACCGGTGTGGACCCGACGATAGGACAACGAGTCGGATCGGGGGCCCTTCCGTCCCCCGCGCCAGCGACACACCAAGCTTTACTATCGAAACAGCTATATTAAATACAAACTACATCTCTCCTCCTTATTCCATCTGTACGCTATGACAAGCTTTATGACTAAACTTAATCAAAGAAGAAACATTGCTACAGCGGCTTCCCTTTCCACATTTAATGTGGACTTTTGCAATATCAGGGGTCTCCATTCGAACTTAAACGCTGTTCATCAACATCTCGAGACAGCGAGACCGGCCTTACTTTTTTTAATCGAGACAAAGATATCCACCCCTGTGGATTCATCTTACCTTCAGTACCCAGGGTACCGACTTTACTCCGCCTTTATCAACCAGGCTGGCGTGTGTGTGTTTGTCAGGGATGATGTTTCTTGTCAGCGACTTGACTGCTTGGAGACTCAAGACCTATCAGTATTGTGGGCACGGGTAGACTTTGGCGGTATAACCCGCATATATGCGTGTCTTTATAGGTCCCATAGCGGTAATACCGAGTTAGACCGCCTCTTTGCACACATTGAAAAGAGTACAGATTTCGTGCTTGAACGTTACCCCAGCGCGGAACTCGTGATACTTGGTGATTTCAATGCCCACCATACAGAATGGCTTGGATCACACAAAACCGATCGCGCGGGTATAGCACACAGCTTTGCCAAGGCACACGATCTCTCCCAACTGGTGTCAGATATTACCAGAATACCAGACAGAGAGAACGACAGACCTTCTCTGTTAGATCTTATGCTGACCACACATCCGGAGGGTTATTGGGTATCCGTCAATGTGCCTCTTGGTGTATCTGATCACTGCCTGGTACACTCTGAGGCTCCTTCAACCCTACCTAACAATTTTCGACCACCTTAGAACCGACCGATATTTTAGAACACGTGTGGTACGGCATAACAGGTCAGCTGACTGGGATGGACTGCGAGAGTTTTTCGCATCCTACCCATGGGGACAGCTATGCTTTTTTTTCGGTGATCCTTCGATCTGCGCAGATGCCGTCACGGATACCATACGACAGGGTATGGATTGTTATATTCCCAGTACTGTTGTCGTGTTGGTGGTAGATCGCAACCTTGGTTCGATGACTTTTGCAAAAAAGCTACTAACTCAAAGCGGTAAACCTATCGATCCTGGGCTGCGGCATTAGCTGCGAAGGATCCACGAGTTACTAAATTAAAGAAACGTTTTTACGCTGCCTGTAGCTCTTGTAAGAAGCAAGCTGCGCGCGCCAAGTTCAGACACATTCGCAAAATAGGCAAGAGATTATTAGATTTTCCATCTGGCACCCGTGCATTCTGGTCCCTTGCCAAATCTGTCGAAGGTAATTTCTGTAAACCTTCACTACCACCCTTGCGCGAATCTGATGGATCTTTGGCACATTTGACGAAAAGAAAAGCAGAGATCCTATGCACTCTTTTTGCGTCGAACTCAACTCTTGACGATATGGGAAAAGCACCACCATCCTTCCCCAAGTGCAAGCACACTATGCACGACGTTCGCTTTATGCAAACTGCTGTGCGACGTGCTCTTTGTTCCCTCGATGTCAGGAAGTCCAGTGGTTCTGACGGTATACCCGCCATCGTACTCAAGACGAGTGCTCCCGAGCTAACTTCGGTACTAACACGCCTGTTCTCATTGTCCTATACCACCGGAATAGTCCCATATTCGTGGAAAACAGCTATAATCCAGTCTATCCCCAAAAAAAGCGATTACTCGGACCCATCCAATTACCGACCTATTGCGATCACCTCCTTACTGTCCAAGGTGATGGAGCGTGTGATAAACACCCAGCTCCTAGGTTATCTTGAAGATACCCAGCTTATTAGCGATCGGCAGTACGGTTTTCGTCGCGGTCGAAGCGCTGGCGATCTTCTAGTGTATCTAACTCACCGGTGGGTAGCCGCTATTTAGAGTAAGGAGAACCTTTGGCTGTAAGCAAAGGCTTTTGATCGGGTCTGGCATAAAGCTCTGTTGTCGAAGTTACCATTTTACAGACTTCCCGAGAGATTGTGTAATTGGGTAACCAGTTTCCTTGATGGGTGAAGCATCAAGGTCGTGATCGACGGTGATTGCTCGGATATTAAGTCTATTAATGCTGGAGTGCCCCAAGGATCAGTGCTGTCTCCTACTCTGTTTATCCTGTATATCAATGACATGTTGCTTTCCAGCAACATTCATTGCTATGCAGATGACAGAACGGGTGATGACTTTTATACTGGCCGGGCGAATATCTCTCGTGCTCGTGGAAGAGCAGAGAATACAAATTGTGTCTCATATTGAGTCCACCTTGGAACAGGTTTCTGAATGGGGCGAACGTAATCTTGTCCAATATAACCCCTCGAAGACACAAGTTTGCGTGTTTACCGCAAAAAAGGGCGTTCCCCTTTGTATTGCTAAGAGTGTTGAGATTCTTGGGGTCGATATATCGAACACGGTCCAGTTTAGGGGTCATTTGGAGAGCAAAGCTAAATTGGCTTCGAAAATCTCAGGGTACTGAATAGGGCGAAACAGTACTTCACACCTGGACACAGACTTCTGCTTTACAAAGCTCAGGTCCGTCCTCATATGGAGTACTGTTCCCATCTATGGGCAGGTGCCCCTATGTACCAACTACAACCACTTGACTCCATTCAACTTCGGGCTGTTAGAATAGTCGATGATCCCAAACTTACAGACGGTTTAAAATCCTTAAGCATACGGAGAGATGTTGCTTTTCTATCAGTATTCTACCGGATATACAATAGGGAATGCTCCAAGGAACTATTCGATCTGGTGCCACCATCGTCCTTTTCCATCGCACCTCCCGACACAGGATACGTTATCATCCGCATCATCTAGACCCATGGTTTGCATCTAGCGTCCGTGCCTCAAGATCTTTTCTTCCACGCACGTGCAAATTATGGAATGATCTTCCTAGTGAGGTCTTCCCTGAGAGCTACAATTTGGTATCTTTTAAGCGTCGTGTGTACAGACACCTACACCCTATAGGCCGGCAACGCATTTACAATTCCTCTGGTGTTGTGGATGTCCATGGGCGAGGGTAACTACTTACCATCAGGAAGTCCTTCTGCTCGTTTGCCACCTTCCACTACAATAAAAAAAAATCATATCAGACCTTTTCAGATAAAAATTTCATATTTCAATTCAATTTTTATTGTTTTTGTTTCCACATTAACATAAATATAACACATTTACAGTTACTTACACTTACAAACTTCATTACATACTTTGCATATTTAATATTGATAATAAATAAATGTCGCGGTTGTATTGATGTATCCGTAAGTTGTTAGTAGAATCTTCTTTCTCTATTATAAAATAAAAATATATAAATTCTTACAAATTAAATTAAAATAAAAATATATTAACTCTCCTATAAAGAAACAGAAGAATTGCTTTATAAATAAAGCAATAATTATTAGCTTATATAAATTAGGATGCATTTCATAATTTTTTTTCACTCACTCATTTACATACACACACAAACACACAAAGAAACACACACCCACGCGCACGCGCAAGCGCACGCGCACGCGCATGCAGATGTTTACATCCTCTCACATACGCTCACGCACAGCCTCATATCTCACAACGAGAGATCAAATCACACAAGTAAAATAAAATAAATAAAATAAAATAAAGTTTATTAAGGACAAATAGGGCTTATTATACAGTAACAAAAAATACGTTGACAATTGCTAAAGTTAGAAACTGCAGCGCAGCGTCAACGCCCACTTATTCAGAGTTTACATTTTTGCTTCAAAATAAACAAATATTGTGATAATATTACAACAAAAATAAACAGAGGTTTAAAATAAAAAGAAAATTAAATTATAAGAAACAAACTTTAAGGAAAAGCTCATGTGAGTACTTATGTAAATTGTGAGTGTGAGTGTAAGTGTGTGCGTGTGCGTGTGCGTGTGTGTGCATGCGTATTTTTGTGCGTGTGGTTGTGAGTGTATATGTGAGTCTGAATGTCCGTGCTAAGTGTATTCAGGTTATTCAGAAAAGTTTCAAAATATTTTCAGTCTCGTCATAAAACAAACTTAAAAGCCATGCCAAACTTTTCAATTTACATTTGAATCGAGTAAGAGGATGAATTTCTAGAGTTTTATTAGCTTTATCATATAGTAAACTGCCTAAATAGTAGAAATGACGACATACCAATACGGAACTGCGTGATTCAATAGTGCATATTCTCTTAGTGCGACGTTTTGATAAGTCGCTTGAATCAAACTGTACCTGAGAATTTTTACGTAGCACTGTTGCCAATATGAAAAGCTGTCTAACCGTTAGAACTTGGCATAACGAGTATAAGTCTTTTGTCGGAAAAAGTATGGGTTTATGTGTAATGACTTTCAAAACCGCTCGCTGCGCTCTTTCTAA
Organism: Philaethria dido; assembly: GCA_033558755.1. NCBI lineage: Eukaryota > Metazoa > Arthropoda > Insecta > Lepidoptera > Nymphalidae > Philaethria > Philaethria dido. The sequence continues at coordinate 29,752 of JAKGSA010001376.1, forward strand.
TTTTAACATGTGAGTTTTAGCACAACCACCCCATGATGTTATGCAGTATGAGAGAATCGATTGAGCGAGTGCGTAGTAGACAATTTTAAGGATTTGAAAGTCAGCTAAATTTCTTAGAGATCTAAAAATAAATATTAATTCCTAATCCTCGAAGCTGTGCACTCGATATGTGGTTTCCATGATAGCGAATAATCTAACTGTCATATATAAATAGCGTAGTGAATTGATGGTCAAAGATTGTTATTTAGTTAGTAGGTACTTATTTGCTTTCTTTGAAAATAAGGTGAATTAAGTGGGTATGTTCGCATTGTGTATGACATGTCAGTTCATGTTTATGCTAGAAAGCGAATACAATAAATACTAATTGAGAACTCAATTGTTTTATTTACATTACGTATATGATACTAACCATATATCCAAATATTTAATATTGGAAGTACAATGTAAATGAGGACATTGACATGTTCTAGTCCAACCGCTACAGTTATGTATCCGATTAGTAAAGATGTAGGAGGGAGATCTTGGGTGCGGCTACAGAATGTTATATATTTGGTTTTAGAATAGCTTAATGTAAGTAAGTAAATAAATATTTTTGAAATGATTTTTGAAAGGTTAATCATGTAATTTTACTGCGGGAATGGCGCTGTATACGTGAATACAGAAAACTAGTCAGGGTACAGAGAAATTTTTCGAGAAATCTTTTTTAAGTTTAGCCTAATATTTATAAATTTATTTATAATTCAAAACTTATAATTCAAAACATTTGTAAATTTGTTTTTGTCAATAAAGTTTTTATTATTATTATTCTATATAAATAAATAAACTATTAATATAACATTCCAGATGCGTACACAACGATGGGCACCAAAATGCCACGGTCCCCGTCCCCGCCGGCGGAGGCGTGTATGCCGTTACCGTTGCCTTCACACGACTCGCAGGAATTGCAAATTAACGCCATCTTACAGGGCATCGCTGCGGAAAACAATTTTATTGCGCGGAATAGGCGGAGAAAACCTAAGGTATGTTATTGTCTATACTTTTTTCTTAGCTTCATGTTTTATTTCGCATAGCAGGTATATTCAAAGAGAACTTAGTGTCCATTCCACGCCACGCCATTCTTCCCTTTCCGCCCGAATTCGAGACATTGTATGTTGAATAACAGGAATAATAAAAATAACTTAAATCTATCATAATTCCCCCAAGTGGAAATCCACAAACAATCGCGTTTACAATCAGACTAAACAAGGAGACAATACTGGCCAAGAGAAGTTTGAACTTTTGACCGTTGTATTTAGTCGGACACTTTCTACTCATCCTTAATGATATAATTAACTTTTCTCTATACCGTGTACAAATTAGCTTGATCTTTTTGACAGATGCAAATTTTTTTGATCGACATAATTTAAATTTTGAAATGACGAATTATTTTATTATTTATTTATTGCTTTCTTATTTTAATACCTTTTATTATTTTTTTTTCCGTGGGGAAACCCAGTTGCGGGTGACCGCACGCTGGGAAGTGCTATGCGGTTTATGTGAGACTCATGAATAACATCCTACTCACTAAAACCCCACGGTAGTCCATCAATCTGAATCTTCCGAGGTCATGGGTACATTGTCATACTCTACCATAACCTCGAAGCAGATGCTCATATCGTTGAGCTCTTTACTTATTTTGCATTCACTATTATGACAACGAGCCCCAATAAACACGTCGTCTCTTCTCGAGGACCATAACCTATATGACGGCAGCCTCCCCGTGTCTACCGTCTACAGGTTCTATCTAAGGGGGCTGCAGATTAGCGTTATCGCGTCGTCTGCGCCCGACTCTACTAAAACGAATAGAATCAGATGAAGCCTTTTGCTCCCTGATTCTTTCTGCTGCTTCCTTACGTGACATCACATGTTCACAAAAAGCGACCATCTCATTCCACGACTCTTCATCCTGAACTATTGCTTTCACTACAGCTGGTAGTGAGATGTCATCGCCAAGCGTCTGTGTCAGTCGACTTCTCGGTCGATCTCACATGGGACATACTTGTAGTGTGTGCAAAGCTGTATCTTCAGACGCACCACACTCGTGACATTGCGTTGTTTGCTCTTTTTGCGCGATGTTGCACAAATACCTTCCAAAATAACCATGTCCTGAGAGGATTTGCACTAAATAGAACGTCAGATTTTTTGTGTTTGTGATTTTCCAACCATTGTTTCAAAATTGGCCTAATTGCCTGAATCGTTTGGATTCCTGCACTTGGAGTCGCTAAGCGACATGCTCTTATAAGATGTTCCCAAGCTATTTTTCGCCATTCATTTTCATTTGTTACTAAATGAATACTTATCCTGCGATTTTTCAACCTTTGATAATATACTGCGGCTAGAACTCTTGCCTCTAAGTCCTAAGGCGGGGAACTCTATTTTTTATATTAAGAGCATTATACCACACAGGAGCTTCGTAAGAAACAGATGGTATTTCTATATTCATACTACTCTTCAGCCAAGGATGGGGACATGAGTGGAGGTACAAATTCCCCTCTACTGGGAAAAAGAGTCTCTAAAATTTCTTTAGAACTTCTGGTTGAAGCGTTTGTGTAAGAGGAGGTGTCCAAGGGCGGAGTTTCTTGCGAACCAATAAATATGGTCGACCCCATGGATCCTCATTAAGAGAATCCATCATTTGCTTTAGCCCTAACTCCTTACTCCTCAGAATAGACAGTTTAAGAGATTCCTTAGATGTTTTATAAATGCCGTAAAGGCGAATCTCTTCAGCCTGAAATCGTGGGTTTCTGGGCTGTCGTTTTCTACGATGCCTAGTATACTCACGCCGTGCAGCAACGCAAGTTTCACGCAACTGTGCGATTTCAGTATTCCACCAATATTCTCTTTTACGAGGAGTCCGAATCCCTACACGCGGCATACACGCATCACAAATATTCTTTAAGGACCTATTGAACCACAAGACCTCCTGTTCTATATTGATGGTAGTCGAATCAAGAGATGAGGATATCCAATCTTGTACCAGTGCAGCTTCCTGTAATAGTTTATTGTCAAGGTATTTATTTTAAACTCCAACGTGGATTACGACCATTTCTGTATCTTCCGAAATCTGATGTGAAAATATTTCTATGTTAAATCGAATATATAGATGATCTGATAGGGTTTCGACTTCTTCTATAACTTTCCAACCAGAGATTTCATTTGCTAAGGCAGGAGTCGCAAATGTGACATCAACTATCGAACCGCCATGGTGGCGCACGCAGGTGTTAACCGAGCCTTGGTTCAAAACAAGCAACCCGCATTCCGCGATCCAGTCTTCCAACACCTCTCCTCGTGCATCCGTTACTGGAGAGCCCCACATCGTTGATTTAGCATTAAGATCCCCAGAAAGCAATACGAAATTATGAGGATTGTTTCTTATAGTGGCCGTAAGATCTAATAAAAACTCCTCAAAATCAGCGAGATTTCTATTTGGAGAAAAGTATGCACCTATAATAAAATAGTTTCTCCAGCATATAGCGACATAACCTTTTCCTTTCTTTACGACCGATACTGAATTAACGTCTCCCGAAAAAACAACGGCTACTAAATTATCTACATTGCCAAACCAATTGGAGGCTGGTGGCACAAAGTAAGGTTCTGCGACAATAGCTACAGATATAGACCATTCTGCCATAGTTTGCAGGAGTAAATCCTGAGCTCGAGCACAATGGTTAATATTAGCCTGAAGAATACGGACAACCCTATCCATTTTGTTCCATGGTTATATCTATCTCCTCTGCGGTACTAACGTGGTGAGCCATATCTGCCACAAGAGGTACCTGCGTTTCCCTTCTCCAAGTCATGTTTTTTGATTTAGGAGGGTCACAATATTTACTGCCTAATCTATGATCACACGGCTTATTCACCTCAGCACATAATGGGCATTTTGGCGTTGCCGAACAACTAGATGCCTTATGGCCTGTTACACCGCAGCGATAACAATCTTTGCTGCGATCCAC
>JAKGSA010001376.1:43749-68446 GCA_033558755.1 Philaethria dido
TTAAATATTAACATAAAACAACGACAATAATAAAAGAAATGAAATAATTTGAAAAAGTCACAGGACGAACGACGCGTAAGTATAACTACTTCTGTTACTAAGCGATGTACGCAGCACGGTGCACGACTGACGACACTAAGAACTAACCCAAAGTTCCAAATATTGGCATTTCTCTTTCCGCTAAGTATAAATAAGCAAAACACAAACATTTATTACAATTTGATTACTAATTTTGATTAATGTCTATTAAGAAATTTTAAAATGTTTTATGACTTGATCTAAAAGTCTAAATTATATTTTTCATTTAAGAATTAATCTTTATTCAATGTAAAAAATATTTGTTATGACTATGCTATTCCTTTTTTCACGGTCAAGGTTATTGTTAATATGCTATTCCCTTCTAACATTATGCCATTTCATTCTGTCATGGTCAAGGTCAAAAAAAGGATAACATAGCTTAAAATTATCAGCTGTCTCAATTTTATTTGTAAATGTATTTATGGGTTTGTAATTCCATTTTTTATTTATAAGCGCAATTGAAAATTCGATCTGTAAGAAAGCCATTACATGAAAAGGAACATCAAGCTAAATCGACTTTAAATGGATATTCTTCTAGTCCATAACTTTTTTATAATTGCGGCTATAAATAATCTAGTTATTATTATAACAATTACTTATGCACTACTTATTCGATATTTTTAAAATAAAAATATGAATCGTCCATAAATAATTTATTTAAATATTGTAACTTAAAATGGTAGCATTCTACTCTGTGGTCCGTCGTCGTCGCCTTCCATCTTTCCCGCCAATTTCTTTTAAATTTAAATGTTGCTAATCGGTCAAATAAGTGCGTAATAAATTCCACAGACAATTAAAATCGATTTCCATATAATTGTGGAAATCGATTTTATAAAATATCATGTGAGAATAATTTCTTACATGATATTTTTTAATACAAAATAATTTACCAAAATTTTAAAGCATAACAAAGTAAATAAAATGAATATGAGTTCGTTTGTTATAACCTCGTTCATTCGTTTTCTCGCTCTTTCACTTTAAGGTAAAAGTTATCATTAATATCTACCTGATTTTAATGGATTTTTTATTATAAAAGTATTAAATAAAAAAATCCTGTAATTATTTTTAATAGTAAATAATTACTTAAAATAATTAAAAAAGCAGATACTATTTAATAGAAATAACCTAGTATATCGATTCTTAAAAATCGATGTACTAGGTTATCCTAGTATATCGATTTGTAATAATCTGTGGAAGTCAGTTGTCTTTTACATGTCAAGGTCAACATGCGACTGGGTTTTGCTTATTTACATTATTTTTGTTCAATTTCATAGTTTGTGTTAGTCAAAATTATTATTACTGTTAAAATTTCTGAAAGTTAACTTACTGATACGTGATGTGTATGAGTTATAATTATTGTCGAGTGAATTATGAAGTGGATATTACTTTATACTATTGTAGTGTTAAAAAGCAAAACACAGAATCTGAAACTTAGTTTATGGACTATTTATGTAAAGAATATTAATAGAGCAGAATATTTATGTTAAAAACTGTAAGTAAAACGTGTTTTTAACGATGAGAATCTAAAACGAATGAATTCAATCTGTGATTACCATTATCGCTTATAATTTTTAAGTAAGTTTGTAAGAGCTGTGGTAACGTTAGTTGTTTTTTTTTAAATAATTTAATAGGAACTGAGATAATATGACTGTCTAAAACCCCATCTAAATCCTCTTCAGAGTAATGTGATTATTTTATTATAAACAAAAGACACGTGCGTGAAAGAGAAAGAGATATCTGTCAAGAATATTTTTTATGAATGAAAAATGGAAGATCGGAAACGTATAATAGTATTTTAGTACTACTAGATAATACGTCATCGGTGCGTAATACAGAACGGTTAAAAATCGGGAATCGAAAATACTAGTCCTGCACCTAAACCGTAGACATGCCTTGATTGATATTAAGTGTATGGTTTTGTAGTATTGTACTCTACATGTGGTGGACCTAAATGTAAGATGAACATTCACAGCCTGTATAACACAAAAGTTCCTAAAGTTTCAAGCATTATCCGAAAATTTTCGACTTTTTATTGCTTCAAAGTAAAATTTAGATAAGAAAATAATAGACGGTTGTACAATGTTACATCTGTCGAACGGAAGGACGCGAATAAATAAAAGAATCATTGTTAAGTTACTGTTACGAACAGGGGTCCTTTTTGGTTGGGTTCTCTTTGGCTAGTGGTTAGGATCTGTTTAACTGATAATAACTCTTTTTAGAAAAATAAGGTAAAAAATTAATAATTGTTTTTTTTTTATGGAGAGGACAAGGAAAACTCGCGTTCGGATTGCTTGATGGTAAGTGATCCCCGCCGCCCACGGACCCGTGAGGAGCTACAGGTGCGTTGCCGGCCTTTGAGGTGGGAGTAGGCGCGTTTTTTGAAGGTGCCCATGTCGCATCGACCTAGAAATGTTGCCGCAGGTAGGCAATTCCACAGTTCAGTGGGACGTGGAAGGAAATGCCTTCGAAACCGCACAGTACTGGAGTGCCACGCATCCAGATGGTGTGGATGGTATTTAAGCTTGTGGCGTACTGTGCGGTTTGAAAATCCTGCGGCAGGAATTAGGTCAAACAATTCCCCAGAACACTCCCCATGATATATGCGATAGAGAACGCACAACGAGGATACGTCTCTACGCAACGCCAAAGTGCACAGATTACCGGGTCCCCAACAATTCGAATGGTTCTGCGTTGTATGCGATCAAATGGTTCAAGCTGATACAAGGGTGCACCAGCCCAGAGGTGAGAACAGTACTCCATATGAGGCCGAACCTGAGCCCTATACAGGGCCAAACGGTGTTTTGGCGTGAAACTGTCTCGCTCTGGCGATGACACCCAGTTTCTTCGAGGCCAACTTAGCCTCGCTTTCCAGATGATCGCGATACCGGCACTCACTCGAAGCATTAAGACCCAATATGTTGATATTATTATAATAATAATTCTTTATTCAAGTGACCAGTGACTCATTATGGTTAGTAAACAAAAAATTCTTACAGACTAGGTTAGTTATTATTACATTTTTTTTAAATAAATGTTAGAATACACACGAATCACCGCTGCACCGTCCCGTTAGCAACGGAACAGCAATGATTCATGTATGTGCAATCCAGTCTATTAGATATCATGTTCAGGATTTTGTTGACATTACCCCGTACCCTACGCACCAGAGACCCGCATCTTTTTCTCATGAGGGCGTAAAAACAGTCAACACGCGCTTCAGCGAACATGCCTCAGGCACTGCAGCATCGAGGTAGCCCCAACAGCACCCTGAACGCGGAGAGCGCTGTAGGATTTTTGAGTGCGGCTTTATTAGGTGTGTTCTCGAGAACTGGCGATACGACAAATGAGGTTTCTTGGTGGTTAACGCGCAAACTTGTGTCTTCAAGGCGTTGAATTGAACAAGGTTCCTTTCAGCCCATGAAGAGACATTCCCGAGGGATGCCTCAACGGAAGACACAAGGTTTTTTCGGCACTCTGCGACATTTTCCCGAAAAGACCTGCGCGGCCGAAGTATACGGCGTCTACTGTGCTACCATTTGCATAGCAATGAATGCTAGAATCCTCCAGCATGTCATTGATATGCAGAAGAAATAGGGTAGGAGACAGCACACAGCCTTGGGGAACGCCAGCGTTCACGGGCATGTAGTCGAACCAAACCCGTAGACAACGACTTGAATGCTACCGCCCAGTGAGAACGCTGGTGACCCATTTGCAAAAATTCTCGGGAAGCCCATACGGTGAAAGTTTAGCAAGGAGCGCTCTGTGCCACACTCGATCTGTGCCAGACTAACTGCCAGGCCTTCTCCCTTGCTTTCTAAAGTGGCAGCCCAGCGTTGAGTCAGGTAAACCAGAAGCTCACCCGTTGAACGACCGTAGCGGAAGCCATTTGGATTGCGTATTCCATCGTATTGATATTTTCTGATTCCCATCACTAGCCCGTCTGTCTAAAAGTTCAAGCTACCTTGTACAGGGTATAATCATCAATATTATTGAAGTTTTGTCAATTTTGCTAGAACGTTTTAAATATTTTTGCTTGAAATTAGTACTCGTATACCTGGTTCTAGTAAAAATATCAGTTCATTAAAATTAATACCTCAGACCCAGTGCAAGGAGAGTTCCTTGCAATGCAGCAGGGCCCTATCTTTTATTGAAATATCCTGGAATTATAAAAGTTATATACACATATTGTAATATATAATATGTTTCTTTTATAGAACGAAAGGCAAGATTCAACATTATTGCCACCTCAGCCAACTCGTAAAGAATTGGCGGAGATAAAGAAGCATAATCTCGAAGTACGTACGGAAGTGTATCGGGCGGTGAGAAGGCCGGGTAGAGGTTTGTATTTGTCTTTTTTTTTAATTAATTTATATTGTCACGTACTGTTTAGTCGCTGTGTTAGTGATTATTATTATTTTGCCTGTATTCAATTACGTTAAACACTGACATTTGTTTGCTTAAAAAGAATATAAAAAGTGTAATTTGAATCTCAAACGTCGGCATTATATGGCGGCTGTCCTACTATCTAGTATGTACCTATTTCGAGAAATTGTATGATATTGATTCCATAATCCGAAAGACATAATTAATTGATAAAATAATAATTCATTTGTGTGTTAACATATCTCAAACACTTTACGGATATTACATAGAACTCTTTCACATTGATGTAAGAAAAATAAATTAGAACTTTGGGAGACTAATTTTTTCTATACCCTAATTTCTAATAGAATATATATAAACATGTAACAGAATTGAAGGGCATTGTTGCGCAGTGGTACACCATTTGATTATAAGTGCGATTAGTTGTGGACTTTTGGTTTGGTCCCCACTATGGGAATGCATATTTAAATTGTTTTCATTTCTCCGCCGTGTAAAGACAAAGCACGACGTTAAATTTCGCCACTCGCATGCAAAGTCTTCATTTCGGGCGGAAAGTGAAGGACGGAATGTCTTCACGCTAAGTCCTGCTTTACTAATGTAGTTGGCGGAAAAAAGCATAAGGCTGCTTTTTTATGTAGTGTAAAATATATATATATATATATATATATATATATATATATATATATATAAATATAAATCAAGAAGGAAAAATAAGTTAATTACACCTAGTTTTCGTCTCAAAACAGTTAATACATCTTTTTTGTCACAAGATATTCACACATATATAATACACTATTATACAAGGTATACGCATGTGTATTAAAATTTCAGAAATAATTACAGATCTGCCACTTCAACAATTTAAAGTTAACTTTAATTTTAAGATTAAGAACTTATTATTGAAAAAAGTATATTATTCTGTCCAAGAATACTATAATGATGTCAATGTGTGGGTCGACGATGGATAGCTTACTCGCATCGATTCCTGCCAGTCCTGCATAAGTGTAACACTTGTGTAGGACTGCAATAATCCATCACCATGTCCACGAGCACCAGGGCGCATAATGATAGGGCGTCCCCCCGAGGCGACGCACACCAGTGCGTCCCCGCTGGTGTAAGAAGTGGAGATGAATGGGGCGTTGGGGACCGCCACCCAGCACGCCAGGTCCGTGACGGCAGGAAATGGGGGGCGGAGCTACAAATATCTACGTGGAATGTGAGAGGAGGGATGGAACAGAAGATGAATGAATTATTAGATGTGATAGATGAACAAGATCTGGATGTAATTGGTTTGATAGAGACCAAGAGAAAGGGCAGTGACACGACCGAACTGCCGAACTGGGCAGCCGAGTCGCCTTCTGGGCAGGTGTTCCAACGAACGAAGGTGTCAAGATGTGGGCGTGTTATTGTCCTCTCGATTGGTGAGTGCAGTGGTAGAATACAAGGCGATCAAGCCGAGGCTTCTCTGGGTTCGCTTCAAGCTGGGGATAATAAGAATATTCTTGTTATCGGCGTATGCGCCAGTATCCTCAGTTTCTTTAAGTGAGCTAGAGGAGTTCTGGGAGAGTGTCAGGGAAGTTCTAGGTAGTATAAGAGGGAATAAAAAGTTAATAATATGCGGTGACTTGAATGGATGGGTCGGAACCACGCGTGTTAGTACGAACGTGTACTAGGAAAGTATGGTGATAAGAGAGTGAATGAGGCTGGAAAGCTCATATTGGAACTTTGCAAGGAGAAGGATTTGTTTGTGGCAAACACGACGTTTGACCACAAACAAATTCACTAATATACATGGGAACGAATGGAAGAGAAAAGCATGATTGATTTATTCCTGGTGGATCAGCGGATTGGAAACCAAGTTATGGATGCGCGTGTGTTTAGGGGTGCCGACTTGGGATCGGACAATTATCTAGAAGTTGCTAGAATAAAGGGTCTGTTTGCAGGTTCGCGCTACCGCACGAAGCGTCCAAGCTTGGAGGCGAATAACTGCATCAGAAGTTGGAAGCTTTAGGATCCGCCCATTAGGAAGGAATATGTTGATAGGGTTTCCAAGAAGCTCGACAGTTGCGAAATAGAAAGTGATAGTGTTGAAGTATGCTGCTGGCAGAATCTTAGGAATAGTATGGTTGAAGCAGCAACTGAAGTGTGTGGATTAGGGAAAAGAGACTTTAGAAAGAAGCCTGATGAATGGTGGGATGATGAAGTGAAGAATGCCGTAAAAAGGAAGACGAAAGCATGGCAGGATTATAAAGCCTCGAGTAAGAACAAAAGTATGAGAGAGATTAAGAAGAAAGAATATAAGTTGCAAAAGCACCAAACGAAAGCAATGATAAAGATGAAGCGTGAAAGAGCAGAGAGAAAAAGAGATGAAAGATTAATGAACAACTTCCGGGAGAATAAGAAGCTTTTCTGGCGAAAAGTTAGCGAATCCCGGAGTTGTTCGCTAACTTGTAGAATAAAAGGAGTGCTTTCGAAAAACGGTGAAATTATATTAGAAAGAACACACGTTTTGCAACGATGGGCGAAATTCTACAAGGATACGAGTGTGTATGTATGTATGTATGTGATGACGCCTCTGTCTCAAGTAACAGCAATATGCTGAGTCATGATGTAACAGACGGGGAAATCAGTATAAAAGAAGTAGAGAATGCCATACGAAGTCTGAAATGTGGTTACCCCGCATCTTGGACCTGTTCTATCTTCTATGCAATATGTGGTGGAAAACGGGAGAGGTCCCAAATAATTGGCGAGGCGCAGTCATCGTGCCTTTGTATAAAGGCAAAGGTCCACAGATAGACTGTACAAGCTATAGGGCTATCAGTTTGATTAGCTTGGGCAGTGAGGTTTATGCAAAGATATTAGCGAGAAGAATGCAGGAGAGATCTGAAAGGCTTTTGTGGGAGGCTCAAGAAGGCTTTAGGCCTGGTAGAGGGTGCATGGATCAGATTTTTTCCCTCCGTATGATCACCGAAAAGTTGTGGCCGTAAACCAGAAAGTTTTCTGTGATTTTGTGGATTTGGAAAAGGCGTTTTACAAGGTTGAGAGAAAGACGTTGTGGGAGATACTGCCCCGGTACAATGTGAGCGGACCCTTATTGCAGGCTAAAAGGCCTTGTTGAAGGTCACATAAAAAGCACGAGGACACCCCGGAGGGCATGCATGAAGAGTTTAATGACTGTGGACGAGGCGAAAGAGGTATGCAGGGTAGCGTTTGGCGCTGCGTTCTCTCTGACAACCCCGCTAGGGATAAAATGTGAAGGTAGGTAAGTAAGTATGTGTGGAATTAAATGCTGTTGACGCTCACCCGGGAGGCTCATCGTAGTTGTATATTTATTGTATATATATATATGTGGGATGGAAATAATAGGCTCTGGGAATAAAATATTGTTTTTATTTCTTACTTTCAGCTACTTTACGTTCCTTTACATGAACAAAATTTTAAACATTAGTTAATAATAAATTTAAATCCTACAGATTTATATATATTTATAATAAAATTGTTCTTCTGTGGTCTAACCGAATTATTCTGAATTACATGGCCGAGGTACTTTACTGAGTTTGAAGCAAAAGTACATTTCTTAAACTTCAATCTAAGGCCTTCTCTTATTATTGCCTATAATACATTTGTTATGTGTCTTATATGTTCTTCAAAGGTGGACAAGTATATCAAAATATCATCAATGTGTGTGTGAGATTGTGCTTTTTTAGAATATTGCTTAAAATTCTCTGGAAATTTGTTGGTGATGTTTCAAGCCAAATGGTAGGCAGGTCCACTGGAAGTGGCCATCTTGTGTGACAAATCCTGTTTTAATTCTATCTTTCACCTTTAGTGGTATTGCTCAAAATGCTGAGTTTATATCCAGCGTAGTAAAATACTTACAATTTCTAGTTTTTATAATCAAATCATCTATTAACGGGAAAGGTTGAGCTTGTGGTACAACAATTTTGTTCAATTCCCTGAAATCTACATACGAGGTGTGTTCAAAAAGTAAGGTGACTTTGTATTTTTAAGAAAAAATATTTATTTATTTATCAATATTTATGTTGTCCCCTTCAAAGTAATCCCCCTCAGATACAATACACTTATGCCAACGGTTTTTCCAATCGTCAAAGCGCTTCTCATAAGCACTTTTCGGTATAGCCTTGAGCTCTTCCAGCGATGCAGTCTTTATCTCTTCAATCGTTGCAAATCTCCGTCCTTTCATAGGTCTCTTTAGTTTTGAGAACAAGAAAAAGTCACATGGGGCCAAATCCGGTGAATATGGTGGCTGAGGCATGATTGTGGTGTTGTTTTTGGCCAAAAAATCTCTCACCAGCAAAGATGAATGATGAGCAATTTCGGAACAAACTTCGCTGACACACGTCTCATGCCCAAAACGTTAGAAAAAATTTCATGGCACGAGCCAAGCGATATACCAACATCCTCAGCAACTTCTCTGATAGTGATTCGACGATTTTCCAGAACAATTTTCTTCACTGCTTGAACGTTTTCATCAGTTGTTGACGTGCTTGGGCGTCCAGAGCGAGGCTCGTCATTGGCATCTTCCCGGCCATCTTGGAAGAGTTTGTACCACTTGTAAACATTTTTTTTACTCAGAACAGTTTCACCGTATGCCACTGTCAACATTTTAAGTGTTTCGGAGCACTTTATTTTATTTTTTACACAAAATTTGATGCAAATCCTTTGATCCATATTTTTCGATAGCAAGAAATCGCCGAGCACGCAAAACACTTATAACCTTTACGCCTCTCCCAACCAAACAAAAAATACTATATACTTGAAACTTGGTACAGATGTTCGGGAAGAGTGTACCAACATAACAAAATAAAAAAATCGATAATCGAAAGCACGTTGCCCGCCAAATTTGAAAAGTGACCTTACTTTTTGAACACACCTCGTATAAGCGGCATTTTCTATTTTCACCTTTTTTAAATGCCAATGTCACTGGAGCGGCAAAAGGACTGTAAGATTCTTCTATTAAATTATTCTTTAGTAATATGGATATTTGCTCTTCAATTTCTAATTTATCTTCAATTAAACTCTCTATGGTCTTTTACTACAGCATCTATTTACTAGTAAATCTATGTGAGCTTCATAGTCTCTAACTGATCCTATATCATACTTGTCCTTCGCAAAAATTGTTTTATATTACTATACAATTTTCTCTATCTCAATTTTCTTTTCATTATCTAAATAGTCTGTCATACTTACAAATTCCTCTGTTTCTATGTGTTCATTGAAATTTATTGCAAATGTTTTTATATTCTTCTCTTAATTTATGTTATCTTTAGACATCCTGTCTATTTTATTTGTTATTGTCTTTTGTTCTATCTGCAAGTCCTCATTTTGGGTAAGTTTGAATTTCTTTATCATATCCAGACCGATTATAATCATCAAAATTTTCATTTTCTATTACATATACATCCACCTCTTCTTCAAAATCAAATATTTTTATTTTTATTGTTATCAAACCATCCGTTTTTTTTCACAATATTAGCCGTTTACATATATGCTACATTCACATTGTCGTTTTTTTTTCTTTTACTTTATTCAGTCTTGTATTTTTTAAAGAGATCTGTGAACCAGAATCATAAATGCCTCTCACTTCCAGTTTATTTTCTAATATAAGCTTGATCTTGATTAATGGTGTACTTACTCGTTTTTTTATCAGTGTTTATATCTATTTCAATAATGGAGTTATTATTTACATTTCTGGCATTGAAAACCTTTTCAGATTCACTTTTATTTTTCTTAAACCAACATGACTCCTGCGGATGATATCTTATTCCTTTGTTCAAAGATTCACAAGTCTTATATGGTTTCTTCTCATTAGTTTTATTTTTATAAGGAAATATACCACTCTTTATTATAGTTGAGTTCTTCTTGTACACCTTCATATTTTCTTATCTCGTTGAACAAATCAGTAGTATTGTTGAGTTCATCCCTGTTTACCTTATTTAAGATAAACCCAGGTAAACCTGTTGCAAATAAGATCGATTTGTTTATTTTCGATCGATTTTTTATACCATAATCAATTATCAGTCCTTCTTTATACCTGAATGCGAGACCATTTGTGACTATGTCCCATCCTTGGTTTCTAAAAGTTTCTAAAAATTTGTCTGTCCATTCATTCCATTCAGAATTTACTGTTAGTTTTATGACCATCGAGCTATACCATTCAAAACTGGATTTTTCTAAAAATAATTTTAATATATCTATTTTTATTTCATCTTTTCTTATATTGAAGCGCTCACACTCTTTTTCAAAAGTCTATCCATTGAATTGCATTAGGATTCTTGCTTGTGAATTTTTCAATAATAAATTTTTCTGAGATATTTTTTAGGTTATGTTGATTCTCTTTCTTCGCTGTAATAGTTCTATTAATTTTTCCAAGATATGTTGCAAATTGTCATCTTTGTTTTTTGGTTGTATTGTGCTTATTTCTTGTAAATATTGATCTAGAAATTGTATATTAGCTTCCTCTATATATGTTTTCTTTTGATCTTCATCCAATTTTATCCATATTTTTCTACTTTGATGCCTTTTCTTTATGTAATTTTTTATTTTTAAGAAAGTGTTCATTTTTACAATATATGTGTGATGAATCACCGGCTCCAGTTCATTAGGTAAAACATAATATTTTCCTTCTTCTATAATCTGAACATCATTCGCTATTGAATCCCACGTCACTTCGACCATTGCGTCCTCAACCGACTTTCACAGACAACTCAGATATGCGCGAAGCGCGGCAAATTTGAATTAATAAAATGTCATTCATATTCTCTCCAATCAATATTAATGCTTCTTCCTAGACAATGGATCCGTAAATAAAATTGAAAAACTATACTATATAATTTGATTTAATATAATATATAATATGTCGTGTTAAACCCATATGATAATAATTAGGTAAGAGTTACTCATAATGTGATAATTAAATAATAAAAAATACAGTCATGTATTTTAGTGATAAGTTTCTAAAGACTGTTACGTTTGATAATTATATTTATGAATTTGTATTCTTATACTCATAGTAATATTATTATACTTCAGTAGAGATGAGCTAGGGTGGTACTCTGTTCTCTATTACCCAACGCTGCAATTATCTTACAGGACCAAGTAAAATTAAAATAAGTTTAATATAAAATCTATTCCTAAGTGGCCATCGAACCCAGAGTCACTGCGCTTCTAGTCAGTCATTGTATCCTTGCGTTGATGACATCGCGCATATATCCCTCGGAAGAGTGTTCCACAGGGTTGCAGTTTTTACAGTAAATGAGTCGTCATAGGCTTGTGTGCGACTTAGCGGCAATTCCAATTTATTATCTCGCTGTGATCTGAGGTTCAAGGAATGGTTGGTGCCAAGAAAACAGAATCTTGATTTAAGGTACTCAGGGGTGTGAGGATGGTAAAGGATGGTGTAGAATGGTGTAAAGGAGTGTAAGGATATGAAGATTACGACGGTGCCTTACAGTGAGCCATTTAAGTTGGATCCTATGCTCGGAGATATGATCATATTTTTTTTGTGTAAATATAAACCTAATAGCCATATTTTGCAGTGTATCCAACTTATTAATGAGAGTTTGAGGAAGGTCAATTGTGACTCTTCCTGCTATTGAGCAGGCATCGGCGTAATCTGGGAGAGGAAGAAGAAGAGTCTGGGCAAGGGCTATTTTAGTTTTAGTAGGGAGGAATTTTTTTCATTTCCTCAAACGACAGATCACAGCAAAGAATTAAATTTTTAACAGTGCTTAGAAATTCCAATTTAGATCCACCGAACACTATAGGAGGGAGGGAGGACAAAGGGATTTTTTATAATTGCTGACGACTGCCAAAGAGAGCGACCCTGGATTTGCCCGCGTTTATGGATAGCCCCAATTGATTTGCTCCATATGCTAACAGAAAGAAGGTTGGCATTTAGAGTGGATATGGCATTATGAAGATCTTCGATAAATGCGGTCACGTAAATTTGCAGATCATCAGCATAAAGATGGAAAGGTAAGGTAAAAGAATTGGTAATGGAGTTAATGATGATAGAAAAAAGAAGGGGAGACAGAATTCCGCCTTGGGGGACCCCATCACTGAGTTAGGAGAAAGAAGAACATCTATCATTAGTTTTAATGCACTGTTCGCCACATAGGTAAGATCGGAACCAGTTGATAGTATCAGGAGAGAGATTTATAGATTTCAAGACAGCAAGAACTATATCGTAGTCTACGGTATAAAAAGCGTTAGAGACATCTAATAGAGCGATAATACTTACTTGCTGCTTGTCAATCCTATATCTTACGTCATCACAATTTTTTATCAGTGCGGTAGTAGTGCTGTGGCCAGGTTGGAATCCTGATTGAAAAGTACACAGGATGTGGTGTTTGGAGAGATAAGTGGAGAGTTGGCAGTAAATTATTCGCTCTAATACTTTGAAGAGGAAAAGGAGGATCGAAATAGGTCGATAATGAGAAAAGGAAGTAGGATTTGGAGATTTAGGTATGGGGATAACATAAGCTCTTCGCCAGTAGGTAGGAAAAGTGCTAGAGGAAAGAGAAAAGTTTAAGATGTGTGATGTGGTATCGATAGCTAAGCATATCATTTTACGGCTCAACCCATCACAACCAAGAGCTTCCGATTTAACTGCCGCTATATGTTTCTTTATTTTCTTACAAGAAACAGTAGTAAAATTGAAAATCTCTAGATCAGGCTTATGATTTAGTAAAAGGGAACTAAGCGTGCTGGATTTGGTAACATTGTCTAAAGGAAAAACTGAAGTGAAAGGTTCGTTTAGTGCTTCAATGTCTACGTTACTAGCAACAGAAGATGATTTGCGGTCCCTACTGATACCCATTGAATCTAAAAATTTACATAAGGTAGCGTAGTGACTTTTACTAACAAAAGTGTGAATATAATTTCGTTGAGCTGTTCGGCAAAGTCACGTAAAGTTTTGTATTTGTGCAAATTACCAGGAGTAGGGCAATGTTTATATTTTAATTTGGCTCTGTTACGTTTGTTCATTAAAATTTTAATATCATCAGTCAACCAAGGAGCTGGGAGGTGTTTGAGTTTAATCGGCCTAAGCGGAGCATGTATATCAAATAATTCTATGGGAATGGAGTTAAAGATCTATCATCTGTAGTTGAGGCATTAAGAACAACATCCCAATCGGTTTATCTTAAATCTGTTAAAAACTTGTCATTATTAAAGTTCCTAAAGCTTCGTTGCATGACTATTGTGGGTTTGAATTTAGGGGGACGTATTTTTTAAGACAAATACAATAAGTCATGATACGAGAAAACATCGGCAGAGAATTGTCCGTGCATACTGATCAGTTGATGAGACAATCATGAGATCTAGCAGTGATGGTGAACCGGGAGAGAAATGTGTCGGAGTGTTTGTGTTAAGTATTGTTATTGTTAAGTTGAGGTTACTGCTTTTAATGATCTCAATCAATTGTTTTGATCGAGAATCATTCTTGATTAAGGTCTATCGTATGACCAACGTGGGGGACATAACTTTCAAGCAATGTCTCGAAATTACTAAAGTAGTCTACGCGCAGAGGAAGAAAACTCCGAGCAGCAGCTTAAGAGAGCCAAACAATAACTCAATTAAAATATACTTAACCGATTCCGAATATTCGGATGGTGATTTACTAATAATGTTAAATGGAATATGGCTACGTAAATAAGTTGCGACCCCCCCACCGCCCTTTCCTGTTCTGTTATTCCTAATTAAATGAAAACCGGGCAGTACATAAGACGTAGAAGGAACACAGGTCTTGGGAAAACTTTCCGAGACCAACACCACATGTATGTTTTTAGCCTCAAAAGTGCTCAGTAGGTCGGGATAGTGGGCAGGGATTCTTTGAGCGTTAATGTACACAACATTAAAATTTCTAGGATAGGGCGAGAAAGCAGATTCTAAATGGGAACTAAGAGGGATAGAGGAAGTTTTAAAACTATCTTGCGAGACAGAGAAGGAACAAGGATTAATAAATGTTGTCGCCATCTGAGCTATTACTGTCGTTATTCATGCCTATGAGAAAATATATAAAATACTAAAATAGATAAATGAAATATATAAAATAGGTATATAAATATACAGAATAATAAATATCTGTAGACTAACTAACACGTACCAGCAGCACAACATGAATACAATTTGCTTAATTAAAGTATACATATAATTAAACAATAATTATATCAGCGAAACAAAAGAAAAAAGAAAACCAATAAGCAAAGACAAAACAAAGACAAAAAGAAATGAAATTAATATAAATATAATTATACAATTATTATGGTAGTACTCGTTTGCGAACGAAAATGCTAGGACACTGGCAGCTGTCATGAGTATGAGCAATAGTTAAAGTAAATAATAAATATTTTAGTTCAACTTTATACATCTATAAACTTTATACAACTAGTAATTGTGATTTTTACGTTAACAAAAAAAGGGAGGTAGCATATCGGAGCGTAGCGGAATAGATACTTTTTGCTTGAATAGTGGACCGATAAGTCTATCGCATATTCCAGAAAGAGAAATAGTTAGTCTAGAAAAACGAAACGGAAGCAGTTTGTCAGCTGAGCGTAAAATAAATAACCAAATTGACATCGCATCATCTTTATCGTCCCAATGCCATAACGAAATCGAGACAGCGACGACAAATCGACATCAGCCGAATGCGACTTGGATGAACAGGCAGTAATCGTGTCGTCTGTCTGGGTCAACACCCAGTGTAATTATGAATTCAAAACAGCGACGACAAAACAACCTGTTAAGATAACTGAACCAATGAGCGCGAATACAGAACAAAGTCCTACAGATGACCGATGGCCCAAGTCAAAAGCGTTTTCTGAAATTGTAAAAGATATAAGAGAGTATAAAAATCAAGATGTAACATAAGAATGGGAAACTACAGAATGGAAAAGATTAAGAAACCGACTAGTTGGTTTAGAAGGAAAAGCAATCATACAACTACAATCATACAAATAAAAATTTCGAGCGGCGAAAATAACATCTGCCCTTTTTATAAATAATGTGAATAAAGATACCACAGAAAAAGACATCCTGGATTATATAAAGCAAAAAACTAATATTATTGATATAACAATAAAAAAAGATACAAATGCAAAAAACGCGACCGTATGATGCGTATAAAGTTTTTGTACCACACAACAAAACACAGATATTTTTAAGTAATGACTTGTGGTTAGAAGGAATAAGATATCTTCGATTTGTTTACTTCAATAAGGAAAGCTATAAACAGGTACAGGACCAGAAACTAAATAACAATAATGGATAGATACACTACTATGGTAGGTAACCTTTAATTGCCGATCTGTAACGAGGTCTGTGGACTGTGTGAGAAGCATATGCAAATCAGCTGGTATAATAGCATTACAGGAGACGTGGCTGCTTCCACAGGATATACCATTTTTGGGCAGCATTGATCCAGATTTTATTATTAATTTTAGTAGTATTATTAATTTTAATTGAGAACCATTGTACTAACAAGAGACATGTAAGTTTAAATGCTACTAACCCATGTGGATAACTCCGCAATTAAGTTTATTATTATTATGTATCTCATTATAAATTCTTGGGTCCAAAACATCGCGCAGATGAAGGAGCTCCAAACGGTCATTGAGAGCGCACCTACCATCGAGCCCAGCCCCACCTACGCGAATGTCGCGGCGAGAGCGCCCACACCCGCACCGGCGCCCCATGCCCTGCACTCGGTCATCATATCTTCGGAAGATCACCAAGAGACGGGGGAGGAGGTGCTAGAGCGGGCGCGCAAAGCCATCGACGCGAAGGAGGGTTGGGTGTAGGTGGAGAAAGTAAGGAAAGCAAAGGACCGGAAGATTACCCTCGGGTGCTCAACATCGGAGGACAGGGCGAAGGTCAGGGAAAGGTTGGAGTCCAATCGCCTCGTTGTCGAGGACGTCAGAAACAAATACCCAATGATCGTCCTGAGAGATCTCCTGAGCATCAACTCAGATGAGGAGGTGCTGAGGGCTTTCAAGAACCAGAAGGAGGTTTTTGACGGCCTCGGCAGCGGGGACAACAGACTCCAAGTCAAGTATAGGAAAAAAGCGGGGAACCCCCACACCAGCCACCTGGTGTTGTCGGTCTCCCCCATAATATGGAGGAGAGCGACGGAACTGGGTGCGCTGCGAGTGGATTTGCAGCGCGTCAGGGTCTACGACAGTGCTCCCGGTGTTTGGCGTACGGCCACACCAGGAGGACCTGTAACGAGGGCACTGACGCCTGCAGCCACTGTGGGGGCCCTCACCTGAAGGTTAGCGGACGGTGACTCGCCTCCCACTAGATGGGCCCCCACAAAGCGGCGTAGTGCCTCGGACGCAACATCGGTGTGGTCGGCTAAGGGTGTCGAGAGGTGTGCACCGGTTTCACCATCGCGAACGCGCTCGTGAGCGGGTTTCCCCGCTATTACGCAGATTGAGCACTTCCACCCTTCCGAGCATATAGCTCTTGCGCTCCACTCTGCCGGCCAATGAAGGCAAGCCAGAGGCGGGAGATAAATTACAATTCCCCTCCGGAGGTCTCAGGTCCGTGGGGTCGCCACTACCCAACAGCTCGCCACAAGCTGCCCTGCGGGCTTATTATTATTATTATTATGTATCTCGTTATAAGTTCTCGGGTTCAAATGAACCCGGTCCTTTGGAAGGCTTGCGTGGGGACACCGGTCCAACACGTAGAGGCCTCTTTGAGACAACAGTATTTTTTAATCAGACGCATTGACCGGGATCCATCTCTGAGTAACCATAAGTAATTAATCAGAGATAGTCACCGGTCAATGCATAGATGCTATGGAACATATGGAAAACTAAAATAGGGCTATGGAATGGAGTTTGGATGGACTAAGTACTGGGCTATTGATTGAGACTACCGGACGTCCGCCTTTTTAACAATCTCAAATTTAAAGGTTAGCGGACGGTGACTCGCCTCCCACTAGATGGGCCCCCACAAAGCGGCGTATTGCCTCGGGCGCAACATCGGTGTGGTCGGCTAAGGGTGTCGAGAGGTGTGCACCGGTTTCACCATCGCGAGTGTGCTCGTGAGCGGGTTTCCCCGTTATTACGCAGATTGAGCACTTTCACCCTTCCGAGCATATAGCTCTTGCGTTCCACTCTGGCCAACGAAGGCAAGCCAGAGGCGGGGGATAAATTACAATTCCCCTCCGGAGGTCTCAGGTCCGTGGGGTCGCCACTCCCCAACAGCTCGCCACAAGCTGCCCTGCGGCCTATTATTATACCTTATTATGCTTGTAAAAATTAAAATAAAAAGAATAATACTGAATAAAAGTGGGTATTAGTTTAACAAACATAAAATATAAAACTAAATACTACAATACAATACCCAAAGAAGCATAAAAAGGAAGAGAAAAAGATATAACAATAAAGCAAAACAGTACACTATAGCAAGTAAATCATATCATCATGCAGAATCACTTTTTGATATTACGTTTTGGCCGGTTAGAAAGAGTTGGATGAACTGTTCTTTCTTTCGAGATGGCGACGTTTGAGGCACCTGGACCTGCAGATGACAATTGAACATCGGAAAGGCAGGGAATGCTGTCTAAATTCAATCTTGAACTGATGCGGTGACGAGATCCAGTCCAACTAGTCCAGCCCCATCTTTAGTCTAGCAGCTTGAGAGACCAAAACGCCTAGCAGCCATGAAGGTGTCATGCCTAGATTTTGTGAAGAATTCGGAGATTGTTTGGCTTGATCAATTAAATTTAGTTTTTGCATACCAAATTTGGTTCCTTACTGACAACTGCTTGAACTTGACTAATACTGGGCGGTGTTTGTCACCCTATACGATGACAACGGCTGATATCTTCTTTAACAAAATGTGGCATGTGGAGACGGTCGGACAGAGATTTAACTATCATAGTAGTGATATCTTTAGTTTTAGTTTCTGGAACTCCGTGCACCAAAAGACTTTTCTTTCTGCTACCCATTTCAAGCCGATCTAGTTGCTCACTGAGACATCTTACTTGAAGCTGTATATTATCAATAGCAGACAGTATAAATGTTCTGAATGAACTAAATTGAGCCGCCAAATTAGAGGTTGGGCTTGTAGCTGGAATTGATGTGCTCAAGTTCTTCTGGAATTCAGTCATGGTAGTGTTGAAGTGCAGTGCCAAGTCATTGATAGATTGCGTTATAGAATCCATTGTGTGGCAGTAGAAGTAACAAGAGTTAAGTTTGAATTTATATACACTTTGTAGCAAAAGATTGCAAAGAAAACTAATTAATTGTATATGTCGGCGATATATTGGTATATTGTTGTACAGGATCCATTTTCATAATTAAAATGCAGGCTTATAGGTCTTAGTTCATTTTCAGGATGGCTAAGTTATTTTATTACTTGATTTTATAATATTTATTACAAATATATTCTTTAATATTCAAAAACAACTTGATGCGTTGAATACAGAAATCGAAGAGTGTCAACTAAGTAAATCTTAAAGTTTATATACACAGTACCCCTTGGTGGGGGTTTCGTGAGAAACTTACAAAATAGACCTTAATAACATTTAAAAGGAATGTGAGCTCAACTTACAAAGGCTGCTTTCATCTGTTCGAGGAACGCTAGCTTATCGACAAATAACTTACAAATATAAATATTATTTTAAATAGCGGCGGGAACACAAGTAATGCAATATTCATGTTAATATAAATATTTAGAGAAATATTAAGTGGAGAGTTGTCAGCTCATAAAAATGCAATGCAGACGACAATATAAGTTACTCTAAACTGTGAACATTTTAAACATTTTACTAACTTGAACTAAAGGAAATACAAATCTTAAATATAATTAACAATTTTAAAATAATAAAATCATTACATATAGAATTGCGCCCATATATACTTGCTGGTAGGTCAATAAAGTTTAACACATATTAAGTAAACAATCACTGTTAAAACTATTTTTAATTTTAAAAATAAAGAGGAACTCTTAAAAGTATGTGTTGATTATTTGTGCACCTACCCACCTGTATAATAATTTATATAATAACAATGATTCTTCTCAACAGATTTCACGAAGCTGTTCGAATACTTAAAACAATTGAAAGGTAGTGTGGATATTAAGAAGGAAGTGATACGTGACGTTATTAGTGAATCTTTGCGTTTCAAGCGGAAAGCGCTTGCGAAACTGATAGAAGACTTTTTAGCGGGACTAGAGAAGAATGGAAACAGTGCCTCAGTTAACTTGAAAAGGATAAACACGAATAGTCATAGTGGTTTGTGAAATGAATTCAAAGACTCCGTGTTCGATATTTTCAAATGTAAATGTAATATCAGACAATATATGTAAAATGGCACTCCCAAGTGACGCTGTTGGTGTTAGGTGGTCGAATTAGATTTTTGTTTATTGTTATGCATAATATATTAAATTTATTATTAACTTATAAATTTTATATTGTTTTTATATTAAGACAATTATTTTTGTAATTTTAGTAAATAACTATGCAATTTTTTTTTCTGATACCTAATTTCAAATTTACTATATAAAGTTTTGAAAGGATTTTAAGAAATTTTGATTCAAAGCATGATTTGAAATAATTTTTTTCTTATAACAAGTTTTATTTACAGTTATGTTTAGGCATAGGCTTATTATGTATATTCTTTTGACCAATTAACTAATTGTCATTTTATCTATATATTCTTTATTGCACGTTGTAACAATAAATACACATATTAAAAAAAGTTGTAAGCAAAGATGGACTTATCTCTGATAGAGATTTCTTCCAGTCAACCTATGGGTATGGATGAGGAGTAAAATATTTGCTAGTGTGAAAGTGCGAAAATGTAGCAAATACATATAAACACGAGTACATATAATTTAAGTACATAAAACACATACACATATATAAATATACTATATATTTTAATATATATATATATATATATATATATATATATATATATATATATATAAATGTATTAGGCCACTTTTCTACCGACGGTGTCATAATAATTTGAAAACAAGCTATTTTAGAGATGCGACGTAATCGCCTCGTAAGGCTTTGAACATTTCTATGTACAGGGCGGCTTAGCAATAGTGCATGTTATAAAATTATTTACACACATTCATGTTATTGTGATAAATTATAAATATGATTTTAAATGTCGTTTTGTTTTTATTGAACTTTTAACTTTTGTGACACCGCTTCCGTTGTGTTTGCGTGTGATACGTTTCCGTTACCACATATAAGTATTTACATAGCATCGAAGTTGTTTGTGATTCAAGAAATGATCTAGGATAGCAATATGAACTGTATTTTTGACTGGGACGATTGATTAATAATAATAATAATAATAATCCTTTATTGTACACCCATATTAATTACAAAAAAAAGAGAAACATGACATTTGTTTCTTTGTAAATAGCATTGTAAATAGTAGCATACGATTGAATGTAGGATGCTTTTAGGCATCTCTGAATACGACTTAGTATGACCGGGTATTAAAATCTAATTGAAGGCGACTATAGTATTATTTTAAATAGTTCTGGAATAGCAGATGTATTGGTAGGTAATTATATTTTAAAAATGCTAGATCATTTTAAATTACCAAATGCTTTTATTGGATTACATTAAAACCCTGTCGCTTTAAAAGTCGTTCGGTCAATTGTAAAGTGTATATATCATTTTATAAATAAATTATGATAATTATTGGATTTTTTATTTTGTGTTTTAATGTCTTTTGTTGCAATATCTTCAGAAAACCTAGAGGAACTTGAATCACACTTAGGTCTTATATACATATGTTTGTTGTTGTAATTCGTAGAAAAAATGCGGTTAATATAATAAATATTAGAAAAAAGCGGTTATTAGAATAAATAATAAAATAAGTTTTTACCCAACATCAATTGTTAAAACAATAACTATACGTAAGGTTCTAAAACTTAAGTACTTTGAACGTACACGCTTTTTCCCGTTAAGGTTGGAGAAAACCTAGTATCGCAACACTCCATTATTTACTTTGCTGCTTGAAAAATAGACATTATGTGTTCAACAAAACGCGGAACTCAATACTGCACCTTCTTATATCGAAAAAGAAAAAAATATAGTCATTCTCCTGACCACTCAAGAGCATGATACAAAACACGACCAATCAAGTGGTCAATAAATTATTCTTATTATATAGAGATATGTCATTGACATAAGTAAATATAATTAATTATTTATTATTAGCAAATTTAAGTAAGTCGTAAATAATAATAATAACACTTTTATTGCACATAATAATAATAATAAAATAGAAAATACACACAAGGATTAGATATACAATAGGCGACCTTATCGCTAAAATAGCGATCTCTTCCAGGCAACCTTAAGGCATAAGAAAGCGCAAATTAAAAATCGGACAGATAAAGAAAGAGAAATAAAGAAATAATAATATTTGAATAAAAACAATAGCATACTTATAGATTTATTATAGCAAACACATAACTTATATACTACACAAATACATACATACAAACATAAATACATAAATACTTTCATACATACATACTGAAATACATACATATATACAACATATATACATACATACATATATACATACCATTATACATATAATTACATAACTAAACAGAAGGAGTAAAGTTACACAATTTGGCGTTGGCACAAAAACAAATTCTCAAAGTGTCAAGAAATGACTCTTTAGTCGACGCTTAAAGGTTAAAAACGTTTTCGCATTTCTGATATCTAAAGGAAGGGAGTTCCATAGCCGGCACGCGGTAACCGTTAACGAGTTGCTATAAAAGGAAGAGGTATGTGACGGTATTTTTATTTTGTTGATATAGTGTAATAAAAATAATTTCATTTCTTATAAAATGAAATTATTATTTATTGGCAACATCATTATTTATTTTATAACTATTATGAGGGTAATAGAAACTTTTAGTTGACGGAATACATTTAGAATTACATTTGATTTACATTTTTTTAAGAAATTCTTTTATAGTACTAAATTCTAATTGTCAGAAGTTAATACTATGTTAAATGAATATTTATGGGAAAGTGTATTCATAAAGTTAAACTCATCATGACACATGTAACGTAAACTAACATTAACATTTAGTAAAAGCAGGGGCGCCTGGCGGATTCGGCCTCGGCGTATCGGCCGATCGTGCTGCTCAGCGAGATCGTCAAACTCTTCGAGCGAGTGGTCGCGGGAAGGTTAAACCAGCACCTCGCGCAGACAGGTCCAGATCTCAAGGACTGTCAGTATGGCTTCCGAAGTGGTCGTTCCACGGTGGCCGCCATACTTAAGGTGAAGTCCTACGCGTAGGACAGTGACCCGGGGTGAAGGAGTTTTGGCGGTGTCACTAGACATCGCCAACGCTTTTAACTCTATACTCTGGTCATGCATCAAGGAGGCATTTATTTACCACCGTGTGCCTCCGTACCTGCGACGCATCATCGGGGCTTACCTCTCCGGGAGGTCTGTGATCTTTCCAGGGTGAACTGGCTGCGGCTCTTGGGAGGTATCGTGTGGTGTTCCACAAGGCTCGGTGCTGGGTCCGATCTTGTGGAACATCGGTTCTCGGTCGATTCGGACTGGGTGCTGCGAAGCAGTACTCTGTTATGCCGATGATACGCTGGTATTGGCGCAGCAGAGGACTTATCGCGAGGCTGCTATGCTCGCGACGGCGGGGGTGGCCCATGTCGTCGGGCGGATTCAGCGGCTGGGCGTGGAGGTTGCCCTTGTTGCCTACAAGTCTGAGGCAATATACTTTCATGCTCCGAGAAGGACCGCGCCATCAGAGTCGCACGTTATTATAGGCGGGGTGCAGATTGAGGTGAAGTGGAGCATGAAGTACCTCAGACTTGTCTTGGACGGTCGGAGGAGCTTTCGGGACCATTTTACCATCCTGGTCCCAAAGCTGTTGAAAACAGCGGCGGCTCTGGTGCGCCTTTTGCCCAACGTTAGTGGGCCGAGCGCGTCGAGCCGTCGACTGTATACCGGAGTGGTCCGGTCGATGGCGCTGTATGGTGCACCCGTATGGGCGGACGCTCTGAACCGGCAAAACGTCACCCTGCTGCGGCGAGAGCAAGGGTGATGGCCATCAGAGTGATACGGGGGTATAGGACCATCTCCGGTGAAGCGGCGTGCGTGCTGGCTGGAGTCCTGCCGTGGGACCTGGATGCGATGACTTTGGCGTCAGCTTATAGTCGTCGCCGAAGTTTGCTATCTGGGGACCAGGCAGAGCCAGCACCACATGAGGAGGCGCGGGTACCCGCATTCGAAGAGTGGGAGTCCCGGCTGGCAATACCATCCGCCGGTCGAAGGACGATTGAGGCGGTTTGTCCAGTTTTCCGCCAGTGGTTAGGTAGGCGTCATGGCGTCCTAACCTTCCGCACCACGCAGGTTCTCTCGGGGCACGGTTGCTTCGGGAGATACCTGTTTCGGGTCGCTGGGAGGGAGCCCGACGCTCGCTGCCACCACTTCAACGACTGCCTCGAAGAGACGGCCCAGCACACTTTAGAGGTGTGCCCAGCCTGGATGTCTAAACGTCGTGCATTGCGCGACGTTATAGGGGATGATCTCTCCCTGCCAGCCGTGGTGAAGGCCATGGTCGGCAGCGAGAGGTCGTGGGACGCGGTGCGCTCCTTCTGCGAGGCAGTGTTGTTCGAGAAGGAGGTGGCGGGAAGGGCGAGGGAGGCCTCCTCCAACCTTGCCATCCGCTGCATGAAACCGGGTCGCCGGAGGGTGGGACACGACCGCCGCTTTCCGCCCTAATTAGGTCAGAGGGCGATTAGTTTGGGGCAGCTGATCGCCTAGTGTCCTGGCCCGAATAGCCGCTTGCAGGTTGCTCCCGCGCGCTGCTTCAAGCTGGCCGTCGAGGGTGCCAACCACCCTTGACTCCACGACGCGCCTTGCAGGCTGCCGCCGTCGAGGTTAATGGAAGATTGGGGTGTTCCCGTGGCCTCGGCTATTGGCCGCGAAGAGGAGCACCGTGAGGTTTTAGTGGGTATACGGACGACGTATTCGTCACGATAAAAAAAAAAACGTTTAGTAAAGATACAAATAACCATCCTACTATCATTATTAATTTGAAAGTTAGGACGCTTAAATATTTAGACGATATTTATTTTTGAAGTTTTAAAGTGTTAATAACACACTTAGAAAACGAATCTGCGCTCTGATGAAAATTTTATCCTAAAAATTCCTTCACACTCCTCTTCCTTTTATAGTTC
>JAKGSA010001377.1:0-68410 GCA_033558755.1 Philaethria dido
ATCCCCTGAAATTATTATATTTAAATAATTTTCATTTCTTCTCTTTGATAAAACAAAGCACGAAATTGAATTCTACCAGTCAATAAACAATGTCCCTATTTCGGGAAAAAAATGGACAACGGAATATTTTGACAATAAGCTTCCTTTAGTATATTCATTGATCGAACTAATTGGCAACTGGTAATTATTACATACATACACAGCTTCACGCTGTATCTCGCATATAGCAGGGTAGGCTGATGGAACCTAGTGTTAAGACACTCCGTTCCCCATTGTCCGCCGAATTGAGGCATTGCGTGCTGAGTGGCGGAACTCAACGTGCTTTGCCTTGTTACCAAACCCAATGGAAATGAAAAATTTCATTTCCTAGAGTGGGAAATGAACCCACAACCTGTCACGTTTATAGTCGCATGCTTGTGCCCCTGCACTACGCCAGGCGTGGTAATTATTAGCAAAGATAATTTACGCTTCTTCTTGTGTAGCAAAATTGGCAAAAAAAACCTAGCGCCAAGACACTCCGTTCCCCGCTATATACGAAAATATGAAAAATAAAAAAAAATATTATAATGTTTTGCTCTCATAATCTATGCATAAGATATGAACCTCATACCTCCACCCTTAAAAGCATCCCTAAATTCTTAATACCAGTCAATTACTCTAACAAAAGAACCTAGTTTACTAAATAAGCTTTATTTCCGCAAACGTTCTCGCGTTTCGCCTCAAGCAAAGTCCCATAAAACATTTCTCCCATGAATAATAGAATAACAATAAAAGTATACAAATAACGACTTCGCCTATTTAAAGGGCTAAAAAAGTGCGTATAAACATTTTATGATGTGCGGAAATATAAAGTGAAATGGACTTGATTTTATAGTTACTTTGTAATAAGCTAGTCGTTTGTTTGTAATGAATTTATGGCTAGTACAGTTAGTATTGTTGTAGTGCGGCGTTAAGTACCGCCACTTAATACATAATGTTCTCCATTTTGTTCGGTAAGGACAGAGTGTCCTGACACGAGGTTCTGATTGACTAGCATATCAGGATATATGCGGGGAAAAGATATGAAGCTAAAATAAAAAGATCAAGGCAAAGTCAATGAAGAAGAAGCGAAACTTAATTCTAACCTCGCGTCAAGTATTCTATTTTTTTTTTAATTTCACGTTGTATCCCGCATGAAGCGGGGTAGGCAGAGGGAACCAGAGAACCTAGTGTAAAGACACTACATTCTCTTTTAACA
Source organism: Philaethria dido (assembly GCA_033558755.1). Classification (NCBI taxonomy): domain Eukaryota; kingdom Metazoa; phylum Arthropoda; class Insecta; order Lepidoptera; family Nymphalidae; genus Philaethria; species Philaethria dido. The sequence goes on from JAKGSA010001377.1 coordinate 1,238, forward strand.
ATCCCACTATCCTGCTATATGCGGGATACAGCGTGAAGCTATGTATGTATGTACGTATAACACGCAGAAAGTAGAGAACGGAGTATTAACACTAGATTTTTGCTGCTAATTCCTATTCTCTCGGTCTAAGGTAAGCCAGGTTGTCCCTGTTTTAATACTTAGATACCAACCTCAAGCCTTATTTATCTAAACCTGAGGAACTGAGTTATTTCTATATGTAATGTAAATTTCATTAGACCTCAAGTTGGAATCAAACCCACAATCATCGTCTTAATAGGGTCAATATTAATAATAGGTTAACATTTCATTTGAAATCGTCCCTCAAACGCCGAAATCAAAATGTTTTATTCGTTATATTGTTACATATTATAATTGTTAAGTTTTTGTTTAAAAAGCCCGCGGCGACCACGTGGCATGTGTTTAGTTAATTGCTCGCTAATATTTGTAAATTAATGCAATTGAACGATCAATTGGATTTCATGGGAAATTATTAAAATAAAAAACAATATCAGCTTCACGCTTTATCACGCATAGAAGGGTGGTCAGAGAATATCTATTATCAAGAAACTCCGTTTGCCACCAAGCCAAATTTTGCCAATAAATAAGAAATTGACAACCAAATGGTGAAAAACGCCTGTCGTGGCGCAGAGGTACAAGTGTGCGACTGTAAAGTGACAGGTTGTGGGTTCGATCCCCACTCTAGGAAATGGAAATATTTTCATTTTCTGGATTTGATAACAAGGCAAAGCGCGGCGTTGAGTTCCGCCACTCAACACGCAATGTCTCAATCTAGCGAAAGTGGGGAACGGATTTGTGGAAAGAGAACGGAGTGTCTTAACACTAGGTTCTCACGGAGTGTCTTAACACTAGGTTCTCAGGTTCCCTCTGCCTACCTTGCTATGTGCGGGATACAGCGTGAAGTTAAAAAAAATGGTGAAAAAAATTGGCGAAAGGAGTGTCTAAACACTATATTCTAGTGACTAGCATAGCAGAGTAGTCAGAGAGATTCTAGTGTCTAGGTCACTGGGATAAAGAGTGAAGTTGCTTTTTTAGCTTTAGGGAAATCAAATATGAAGAGGAGATTGATTTTTTTTAGCTTTACGCTGTTTCCCGCGCATAAGCGGGCACACAGAAGAAACTTGAGAACCTAGTGTCAAGACACTCCGTTCTCTTAAAATTTCCGTTCTCCATTCCCCTTCAATACATATTTGACATAACACAAACTCAATCTCATATTAATTATAATTGACATATTTCCCACTTGAGCAGTAATTTGTCGATGAATAGCCGCGTGCCGCTATTTGTTTTGATGTCCAGGGGCTTGACGGCCAGCACGTTGGTTAGAGGGATGCTTGAAGTCAATAATACGCAGATTAATTGTACATGTAATATTTAACGTTTTAACTTACATAGACTTTCATACTATGTTAGTGTATACGTAGAGGCCTGTGGCGCTGAGATACTCCAGGAAGCGGAATATATTCTTTTCTCACTCTGGTAACGACAAAGGCAAAGCGTGGCGTTGAGTTCCGCCACTCAGCACGCAATGTCTCAATACGGCGGAAAGTGGGGAACGGAGTGTCTTAACATTAAGTTCTCTGGTTCCCCCTGCCTACTCTGCTAGCGGGATACAGCCTGAAGCTAAATATATATGTATATATATATATATATATATATATATATATATATATATATATATATATATGTATATATACATTTATTTATGTATATTTATTTATAAATTTCGTTTTATTATATTATAAAACGGTTTTTTATTTCTTCATATTTTTAATTGATTCCTGTGCCCTAGTGTCCACTCTATAACAATAAAATTCTTACTAATATTTCAAAAACTGCATAAATTAAATTGACTTATTAAGTTATTCGTGCCAGTCAAAACCGTGCGAAATTACAATTTCCAGTACATACGTATATAATTAGAAACAGTTTCAACAATCCTATAACAATATACTACAAAGTTCTTACACATAATACAATTCCACTATTCAACACGATTGAACAGTCATTGTGACAACACTTAACCCTTAAACAGTCAAGAGTGTCCTCAAAGACAATATTTGTACTCCAGTCCCTCGCACTGTTGAGTAAACACGTGTCTAATAACGTGGGAATATGTGATATATGATAATGTACCTTTACCTTTATATCAAAAGATATGAGATATTTATATAGGAAGAACGTAGAGATTATTCAGTAACGCCTGTCGTGGCGCAGACAACGCGACAGGTTGTGGGTTCGATTCCCACTCCAGGAAATGGAACTTTTCATTTCCTGGGTTTGGTTACAAGGCAAAGCGCGGCGTTGAGTTCCGCCACTCAGCACGCAATTCGCAATTCGGCGGCAAGTGGGGAACGGAGTGTCTTAACACTAGGTTCCCTCTGTCTACTCTGCTATACGCGGAATACAGCGTGAAGCTATGTATGTTTGTAGAGATTAGTCACTCCGTTCTTATTTAAATATGTAATATTTAAATATGTAATAAGAGCATTAATGCTTTTTTTAATGTATAGAATATGTCAAACAGTGAAGTTTTTATGTTTATCTCCACATATGGATCATATGTGTAAAGTCCTATAATATAAAATTTAGCGAAAATTTGTGAGAATTAAAGAATGTTTGCTATTATTTCATGAAAAACTACTTAACCAATTTTCTTATGTCTTTTCAGGCCCTCGCATTTTCTTGCGTAGCAAGATAATCAAAAAGAACCTAATGTTAAAATACTCCGTCCTCTACTATCCGTCCAAAATCAAAAAAACAGGTTGAATGGCGGAATTCTCTCATTGGAGCGGAGAATTGAAAATTATTGGAATGTTATCTGTCATCCAGTGAAGTTTGAACTTACAACCAATCTCGTTAGTCTTTGCATTCAGAAAATGTCCTAAACCACGATAGCCTCTCATAGTAATTATTTAGTGCTACGTATAATAAACATATATTACACTTATAATTAAACTATGCTTATGGTATATCTATACATTAATCCGCAAGAGAAACTATCCAACTTCAATACAGACGGAAACCATGAAACGGATAAGCCGATGATATTAGAGATTACTTCGCAGAGAAATTGACCTAGGCTTATGTTCGGGAATTTACAATGGTTTAGTAACACCTGCTTGGTTACTGGAAGCGAGCTACAAGAATAGAAATATCATTATTTCTACTGCGTTCAAAGTTATATTTTTCGTCTCCTAAGTGTGTGTGCTTTAAAATACCAAAAATATCCTTTTTTTTATAACCTACTATCGTTTATGTAAAAATAAACAATAAATATATATTTGGTTAGGTAAAGAGAATGGAAATTGAATTTTTCGTCTCCTGGGTTTGGTAACAAGACAAAGCGCGACGTTGAGTTCCTCCACTCAGCACGCAATGCCTCAATTCGGCGGAAAGTGGGGAACGGAGTGTCTTAACACTAGATTCCCTCTGTCTACCCTGCTATATGCGGGATACAGCGTGAAACTATGTATGTTAGGTAAAGAGATCAGAGCGGACATTAATTGACGATTATATTTTAATTGTTTTTTTCATTTTTTCTGTACTGTGAAACTAAAGTGCAGCGTTAAATTCTGGTACTTAATAAATAGACATGACGTGATTTTTGGCTGAAAGTAGCGAACGGGTTGTTTTGGCACTAGGTTGTGGTCTGTCTGTTAAACCATGAAGCTTCAAAAAATCCAGAGTGTACATAAAATGTCAGTTGTATAGCTTAAGGTCAACTTATATTTACTCGCATCACAAGAAAAAGAAACAAAAAAAGAAGGTTGATTAGAAAACTTACCCAAAATTTTAATACAAAAAAAAATTCAATCTCTTCCAGTCAGCTAAGGTGTCGGTAATATTTGCATAACCACGTCATACCGGTATTAGTATCTGGGAGACGGACGTCACCGCGGGGCTTCCGTTCTGTACCGTTTTAATAAGGCATGCGTTTAATTTACATCAAAACAACCATTGTTCTATGTTTTGTTGAGTTTCGGAATGTTATATATATTGAATGAATATTTTGTGTATTTATAAAGGTAGTAGTGGGTTCGATGAGAATATATATTTCTAATTCAAATAAAAATTTAAATATGATTCAAATAGGCTATTACAAGCACTTTCCAATCGACAATCTATATACTATATACGTGAAGCAGAAACTTTATATCCCTTTTTACGAAAATTACGCAGACTCAGGAGCATGAAACTTGGCACACTTATAGTTTATATAGCGAAGGAGTGCATAATGATAATATCTTTTTAAATAATGCTTAAATAATATATTAGATTAATTAAACAAATGTTCCCCTCACTATCATAGTTTGGCATCCATGTTTATATAAGGCAGGCGGCAGGTTTTCTAAAATGTATTTTTAAATACAAAAATAAACTATCGTTCAAAATAAAAAGAAATATAGGCGAATTAAGAACCTTTTCCCTTTCTTAACGTTGGTTAAAAATAATTTAGTATGGAAATCACTTGCACTACACGAAAAACATTTATTTACAGTAAAAATACTCGTATATCAAAATCACGGTCTTTCTTTCAAAGTACATATTTTTAATCACTTCAAGTAAAATATACAGTAACATATCGAATGCCATCAAATACTACGTTCCAATATATTTTTTTGCAAGCAATATATTCTCTATGGAGGGTAGTTTTAAATAAATTTACCTACACGTTACTCGATAGTCAACCCTTCTGCAATAGAAAGTTATAAATTTTTACAACTCGCTTCCGCATGTCTGGACCTTTGTTATGTTGATTTGACTGGGATGGATATGTGACAAATTATACTGTGATTCTCAAAGCTTTAAAGGATAATAATTGGAATATTTATTTTCTTACTTATTTTTAGTATTTAATAAAATGGGGAAAGCACGAAAAATTCAAAAATTGATATATTTTTTTAACATACTTCAAAAAAAGGAGGAAGTTCTCAATTCAACTGTTCATATTTCATTCTGCTGTCGTGGTGCAGAGGCACAATCGTGTATGCGTGACAGGTTGTGGGTTCGATTCCCACTGCAGGAAATAAAAACTTTCGGCGGCGCTGAGTTCCGCCACTCAGCACGCAGTGCCTCGATCCGGCGGAAAGTGGAGAACAGATTAGAGAACGGAGTGTCTTAACACTAGGTTCTCAGGTTTCCTCTGCCTACGGAGTATATGCGGGATACAGCGTGCAGCTAAAAAATGAAAAAACAATATTCTTATATTACATTCTTCCCGACATAGATCGAACTCACAACCATCATGCTTACAGTCAAACACTGCCTCACTAATGGGTTATTCTTTATAAGCTAGTAATAAAAATCAAAATTTTTCTATGAAAATAATTGAACATTTCAGAATAAAATTCAATTCATGAAGATTTACAAGAGGATTCAGGATAGTATCTCTTGAATACTTAACTTTAATTCGTAGGAAGTTAGCCATAAACTTTTACGATATTGTCAATCTCTCAACTTCCGGAAGGAGAAAGGGTTTTGATGTTACATATGGATATTTCAGTGCGTTTGTAAATTTGCATACATGTACTTAACCGAATTCAAAAGTAGAGGAAGTTTCCAATTTGACTGTATTTTTCTGGGTATAGCAATTTTTCAAGATATTCTTTTTTTATAAGCTAATGTTTTCGTTATACTTTCACATACATTAAAAATGAAAATAAACACCCACCCACCAACATAAACCTAGAAGCAATACAATAAATTTTAAATCCATTAGTACTAGTAAGTGGGTACACATGTTCTGGGTAGTGATTTCACTCCATTTAATATTACGAGGTTTAAATTCGGTGAATTGTTGCCTCTTTGATGTGGGACGCCCTATGTTTTGTTTAAATTTTTAAATTGATTTTTTTTGAACAAGATTTTGTTTGAATGTGTTAAGGTGAAAGTATAATATTTTTTTAAAGTGATGTTTTCTAAAAAATAATTATTATAAGTGTAAAAGATATAAAATTATGAATGAAGTAGTAAATTAAAATTGTTAATATTTTAACATGTAAATTATGAATTATAAATATATACTTGTACGATTTCTTAACACCTGTCGTGGCGCAGAGGCACAAGCGTGCGACTGAAAACGCGACAGGTTGTGGGTTCGATTCCCACTCCAGGAAATGTAAAATTTAGTATTTTCATTTCTTGGGTTTGGTAATAAGGCAAAGCGCGGCGTTGAGTTCCACCACTCAACACGCAATGCTTCAATTTGGCGGAAAGTGGGGAACGGAAATATTGAAAGAGAATGGAGTGTCTTAACACTAGATTCTCTGGTTCCCTCTGCCTACCCCGCTACATGCGGGATACAGCGTGAAGTTAAAAAAAAAATCTTAAAAATATGGAATCATTGAGTTTTTTATTATTTTGGAAGTTTATGGTATAACGTGGAGTTAATAAATCGAAGATCAATGTGAAAAGATCATTGTTATTTGTAAAAATCTATAGTAATTCTAAGCATATATTTAATTAAATATAATTTTATAGAAAAGTTTAGGTCGAACACATAGTAATGAGTAAATTAGATATATCGTTAATTAAATGTGTTTTTAATGCAAAATTATAAAAAATAGCTATCTTGATTTCTCTAAAGGTTAATTACTTACTTCAAAAGTTAATTTAATTTAATATTAAGAAAGAATTTGTATACAGATTTTCACGCCTTATCCTGCATAGAAAAGTAGGCAGAGAGAATTTAGTATCATGTTTAGTGACGGAATTCAACGCCGTTTTTTGTCTTACCCAGATAGTACGAAAGTAATTTCAATATAATCATTTCCCCGAATGGAATCTACAACCATCTCGCTTACAACTTTCTTTCCACTGAGCTACGATGGCTTTACTATATAGACAATACAATAAAAAATGATAGATACACATAAAACAAATCTTTTGGTCATCCAAATTTTCCTAATATTCTCGCGTCAAAATTCAATTTACTCATAAAAAACAGTTCCCCTCACATTCATTTCAGCGAAGCAACATTAACGTCACTAACTTAACCCTACAACACCATACCCTATTACAATAATAGCATTGAAATCTCATTTATCAATTGTCAATATTTTTTTTTTTTTTATTTTTTTTTTTTTTTTTTTGGTAAAGGTAATTGTGGTAAAAACCACACCCTGTATGTTTGTGTGATTAATGATATGTTTAAGTTATGGTATTTTCATATTATTATATAATTATTGTTATAATAGTATAATTTCTTTGTGGTTCTAATTGAATGCTATGGTAGTAAGTTTATATTCGAGTAGGGGATGTTTTTGTATTTCTAATATTAAAAATATATAAAAAACATTGAATAGTGGGAATTCGAACCTGTGACTCTTGGAAACCGTCCAAGCGCCCTAAATACAAATCCATATGTTCTTATCCAGCTACGTGAAATTCTTTTGCGCAATTCTTATATTCAAAACATTCATAGAAAAACGATTTTCTATTCCTAAGTGTGCGATTAACACTTCAAAAATATAAAAAATATTTTATAAAAAACGCCTGTCGTGGCGCAGAGGCACAAGCGTGCGACTATAAATGCGACAGGTTGTGGATTCGACTCCCACTTCAAGAAATGGAATTTTTCATTTCCTGGGTTTGGTAACAAGGTAAAGCGCGGCGTTGAGTTCCGCCACTCAGCATGCAATGCCTCAAATCGGCGGAAAGTGGGGAACGGAGTGTCTTAACACTAGGTTCCCTCTGCCTACCCTGCTATATGCGGGATACAGCGTGAAGCTATGTATGTATGTACTATTCTCTTGCTAAACAATTGATCTTAGTAATATTATTTGACTAGCAGATTTGAGATTTTAAAAATTTATTTTAAATTTTCGATTTCAAAGAAATTTCGATATGAAATTATACACGCTTATTATAAAAGTCATAAAGATGTCAAGTTTGAAGTGTCCAAAAATAATTGCAAAATTTCAGCCCCTTTTGATGCTGGAACTAATTTTATTACTTACCCCTGGACTGGACGAAAATGTCCAAAATATATTAACCGTTAACACTAGGGTCATTTGGTATCACACCTAATTTTATACTATATTTTTATACTTGAGATTTCAATATAAAAAAATAATTTATTATTTTTTTCAACTTCAAGATGTATCCCGCACATATCAGGGTAGGCAGAGGCAACCAGAGAGCTTAGTGTTAGGATACTCCGTTTTCATTTTGACATTTCCGTTCCACCCTTTACGCTGAATTAAGGCTATTAATGCTAAGTGGCCGAACTCGACACCGTGTTTTGCCTTGTTACCAGAGCGAGGAAATGAAAATACTAAACAATATTTAATATATTTTTAATACATATCCTGGTGTGGGAATCAAACCCACAACCTGTCGCGTTTACAGTCGGACGCTTTTGTTTGTGTCACGCCACAGGCCTCATTATACACATATATATATTAGACCTTGGTTGACCTTTGAGAACACACTATTAATGACACTGTAGAAAGGTCACGTAAAGCATGAGGACCCTCCGGAAAGATCGTGTGAAGAGGTTAACGAATAGTTATTAATGATACAATGGACTGTAACGTTTAGCGCTCCGTTCGCTAGGCTTGAAAGCTAAAGCTTGAAGCTAGTTAGAATTAATATATAAGCCTTCAATTAAGTGATGTATTTGACAAGTTTTTAATTGTAAGCGAAAAGAATCATAATTTTGACTATATTGCAACACAACGTCGTACTTCATCGTACCAGTGTTAGCAAAATCAAAAAATATAAATATAATCAATCATTTTTGAAGTTTTAAAGTGTTAATCCCACACTTAGGAAACGAAAAACATAAATATGTTGTAACAAAGCGTATAAGAATTTTGACGCAGCCGGATGTAGAACGCATGGCTTAGCGGTCAGAGCGCTAGGACGGTTTCCAAGAGGCGCGGGTTCGATTCCCGCTGCGTTCAAAATTTTATACGTTTTCTAAATATGTTTATAATCATTCGAGTTTAAATCGAACCCACAACCATGGCATTTACAGAGACACTATCCTGCACCATAATAACTTCAATGTATACCGAATTAAGAACATAAAACCTGTTTTCAACGTCAAAACAATCTAAATTTGATAGACAAACAAAGCTAATAAGTTTTATCTCTCACACAACATTGTGGTTTCGTTTCAAATTTGAACATTGGGCAGTTAAAATTCAATCTACCATTTGCTAATGGACGCTTGGGTCAAGACGCTTATTGTGTTGACCGCTGGAGTACGATATGGGTAATATAGCGATTTGTATAATTATTGAGGGTACAAATAAAAATAATTTTATATTTATGTTAGGTTTTTTTTCTTCACTTCACGCTGTATCCCACATATAGCAGAGTTAGCAGAGGGAACCTGAGGACCTGGTGTTAAGACACTCCGTTCTCTTACAACAATTCCGTTCCCCACTTTCCGCCGAATTGAGGCATTGCGTGCTTAGAGGCGGAACTCAATGTCGCGCTTTGCCTTGTTACCAAAACCCAGGAAATGAAAAAGACCCATCCTGGAGTGAGAATTGCACCCACAACCTATATATTTAAGTAATTTTTTTTTAACTTCACGTTAAAAAAAAATACTTAAATATATTAATTAAGCCTCTTTAAAATCGGTTAACAATTAATTTCCAAAGTAAACTTTGTGCATGTTAATAAACTGATTAATTAGTGACGTTCATATCTTATCAATTCATCTCATTACATCACATCGTCTAATTACATGAAATATGTCAGAACGTCACGTATTTATAAAAGGGTTAAGATAATTAAATTATATCTATTAATCTATGTGTCTGTATGAGGCGTGAATAGATTGATAAGTCGACTTGCATATACTAGTTTCAAATATTATTAGATTTGTTTCATTTATGGGATAAATAAATGACCAAATAAAAAAATAAGCTTCTAGACATTTAAATACCAAAAAATCAGAATTTGCAAATAACAGTTAAACATAACAATTAGGATGTCGACAAAAAAAAAGAAAACTGGATGTCAAAAAATACAGTCAAATTGAGAAACTGCCTCTTTTTGAAATTGGTTAAAATATTCTGTTCACTGCTGTCATAACACCGGGCTTTAGCGTACTAGAGTGAGGAAATTAAAATAATTTAAATATTATTACCCTGAGTGGGAATTGAACCTACACCCAAAAGCATTTATAGTTAAACGCTACTGCGCCACAGCTTCTAATAAAATATAGTTTAAATATAAAAAAATCGCTGAAACCCGTTGAAAATCGAACCCACAACCTATTTCCCTATTCCCAGCCATCTTTTACCTACAATGTGATTCCTATGGCGGACTGCTGTAGCCAACTCATTCTCTCCTCTCCTTCCATCTGTATTTTCTAGGCTAGCGACGCATTTACAACTCCTCTGGTGTTGTAGATGTCCATGGGCGAAGGTAACTTTTCATCGGATGGACCTTCTACTCGCTTGCTGCCTTTGATAAAAAAAAAACAACCCTTGCCTTTAGCCATATTTGACGATGGATTCATCATGATAAGGTAATAATTTATCAAATTGAAAACATCCCATACTTTACGTAATGAGAGTTAATAGATTTATCTGTTAAAAAATCTCATGTTTAATTTGCGGTTAGTTTTTAACAAGCTATAATTAAGCTAATTTTAGCTTAATATTCATTCCTAGAATAAAATACTAGAGTTTTAGTGTTCCTTTAAATTTTTTATTCAGTCGATTAATTTAAGAATATGAATATGAAAAATATAAATATGTCACGCCTGTCGTGGTGCAGAGGCACAAGCGTGCGACTGTAAACGCGACAGGTTGTGGGTTCGATTCCCACTCCAGGAAATGAAAAATATAGTATTTTCATTTCTTGGGTTTGGTAACAAGACAAAGCGCGGCGTTGAGTTTCGCAACTCAACGCGCAATGCCTCAATTTGGCGGAAAGTGGGGAACGGAAATGTTAAAAGAGAATAGAGTGTCTTAACACTAGGTTCTCTGGTTCCCTCTGCCTACCCCGCTTTATGCGGGATACAGCGTGAAGTTAAAAAAAAAAGAATATGTTTAACTAGCTGCGATCCTGCGATTTTGTTTTCGTACTTTATAAAATCTAAAACTCTATTGTTTCTTTTTTAAAAGAATTTTGAGAATATATAAATACGTGAATCAAAAACTTTGTACACCTAATTACGAAAATTACACCGACGGAGAAGCATGAAACTTGGTACACTTATAGTTTATATAGCGAAGGAGTGCACAATAACATTTTTTTTTAAATAATGCCTGAAAATTATATTAAATTTATAAATTACATGTTACACACACTACCATGATTTGACATCCATGTCTATATATAGTATATATAGTTACATATACGTTGCTAGGCAACGCGTTGTTAACACGTCAAAGGGGACACTAGTATATAAAAAGGAGCTTCACAAAAAGCATTACACTTTAATTTTTCATACAAAACTCTATTAAAAACCATTAACCACCATAAGAATGACATCAACTGTAAAATGCATCTGTCAATAGCGCTCAATACTTTAAAAGTTACTAACTTAATGGTGTGTCACAACATATAACTTTGTAATGACGTACATTTGTGACGTTTATTGATTTCATTTGATTTGATAAATTGTGTGATGATAACATTATGTTTGTTCTCAGGGTTAATGGGACATATATACATACATAGCTTCACACTGTATCACGCATATAGCAGAGTAGGCAGAGGGAACCTAGTGTTAAGACACTCTGTTCCCCGCTTTCCACCGTGTTGAGATATTGCGTGCTGAGAAGCGGAACTCAACGCCGCGCTTTGTTTTGTTAACCGGGGAAATGAAAAATTCCATTTCCTGGATCGAACCCACAACCTTCCGCAAGCTTGTGCCTCCGCGCCACGACAGGGTTAATGGTTAACTTATTTTTTCTTACTTAACAGGGTAGTTGGAAAGAATCTAGTGTTAAGACACTCCGTTCTCTACTTTCTCGTATAATTTAAGACATTTTGCATTTAGTGGCAGAACTTATTGCCTCACTTAAATATAATCATTATATTCTCTTAAGTTTGAATCCACAACCATTCGCGTTTAGAGTCAGATGATGTCCCACTGCGCTACAATGCCCTTAGCTTTACTGATTTATGTAAATCAGTAATATTTTTCTATCATGTTTAGTTGAAAAAGTTGTAAATTTTTGGTTCTCTTATTTCTCTGTATTTGATTCAAGAAATGTGATTCAAGAGAGTGAATGAGAATATAAAAATGTACGAAAGTGAGTCCTATTACTTGAAGTTAGTATAAGATCTAAAAAAATTGTAAAGTTCTTGCTTTATATTAATTTGAAGATCAATTTAAATTAATACTTTTAATTCTAGAAACAAGATTTAAGCTCTCAATATATTGCTCTACAAATACAAAAATCATATTCTTTCTATAATAAATTCAATTAAACTAAATATACTGCAGATACTTTACAACCAACCATAAAATTCCACATTATTAGCGTGGAAAACGACATAAAGTTTAAGAGATAACTCACTCAAAAATTCGTAACAACCAAAGTCGTAAATGTAGGCCAATAATACAAAATACAATAAGTGGCAATATTGGAGACGAGACCTTCTGAACTAATACTGGGTTACACTTAGAGAAGTTTTATTGGTGTTTATAAAAAAAACGCCTGTTGTGGCGCAGAGGCACAAGCGTACGTCTGTAAACGCGACAGGTTGTGGGTTCGGTTCCCACTCCAGGAAATGGAATTTTTCATATCCTGGGTTTGGTAACAAGGCAAAGCGTTACGTTATGCCTCAATTCGGTGGAAAGTGGGGAACAGAGTGTCTTAACATTAAGTTACTTCTGCCTACCCTGCTATATGCGGATACAGCGTAAAGCTATGTATGTATGTATAAAAAATACAGAGAACAGAGTGTCTTGACACTAGATTCTCTGATTATCCTGTTATGCGAACTAAAGCAAAACTTAAAACTTTTTTACTTCATGTGCCTCCGTATAAAGCAAGAAAGCAGAGAGCATTTAGTTTTTAATTTTCCGCCCAATTTCAAAACCTTTCGTTGAGTTACGGAACCCAACATCGCAGTTTTCCTTACCGGAACAAGAAAATTAAGATTATTTTAATTTAAATACTTACTCTGAGAAGAGATCGAATCGGTACCCATTGGAATTAGTTAGACATTGTCCCACTGTGATACCATAAAAAACTATTTTTTAAAGTAAAACTTACTTACAATGACTTGCAACTTAATATGACAAAAAAGCAATAAAATCAAAATCAAAAATTTTTATTCAAAGTAAGAAGTTACAAGCTTCATTTTTTGAACGTCAAATATTTTACCACCGGTTCACTAAATTTAATGCCTCAGACCTGAGAAGAACCGGCGCAAGTAACTCAGCGGTACATCTTTTTATTTTTTTTTCCTCAGTCAATACTTTACAATTATTTATGAGTGACAATGATACCTTTGAATATTAAAAAGAGATAAACACACAGGTGTATAGGATAAAGGGAGACAGCATAGCATTTATGTAATGTAATATGTTACACGTAATAAAACAAAAATAGAATAAATATAAAAAAAGACATATATAGACATATATAGACAGTCTTTGCTAAATTTCTTTCGCTCTTATCGTGTATAAACCACACATTTTTTTTTTGGAAAAAAAAATAAAAAAATATGGAAATACATCACTAAAATCTTCCATTGTACTACCATCCTAACTCCGTTCACAGTAACTAGGCGTCATAAGGACGTTCGCACCACGACGAGTCTCCACCATAAACATTTACGAGCATCGGGATTAAACGTAGCGATAGTAATATTAAAAAAATAAATGTTACTGTGCGTTATGGTTTAGTAGTATTTATGTTTCTTTATATATTATGGAGGAGGTCATAGGATCCAATTTTAAGTAACTTTTGAGTGTAAGTGTCTTGTTTTTAACCAATTCCAAAATGAAGGAGGTTATCAATTCGACTGTAATTTTTACTGGGGGAACCAATTTTGATGATTTTGTTTGTGCGTGGTGCTTCTGATATGGTCGCAATTAAAATAGTTGAGAGTGGAGTATTTTTTCAGCTATTCGTTGTAATTAAAATTTTTAGTGCATACATACATAGCTTCACGCTGTATCCCGCATATAGCAGCTTAGGCTGAGTGAACCTAGTGTAAAGACACTCTGTTCCCCACTTTCCGCGGAATTTAGGCATTGCGTGTTGAGTGGCGGAACTCAACGCCGCGCTGTGCCTTGTTACCAAACCCAAGAAATGAAAATACTAAATTTTACATTTCCTGGAGTGGGAATCGAACCCACAACCTGTCGCGTTTACAGTCGCACGCTTGTGCCTCTGCGCCACGACAGGTGTTTTTTTTTTACTTTTTCTTATAAAAACAGAATTTACAGATAAGCTTAAATATGCTTGCCTTAAATATATGCAGTTTCACGCTATATCCCGTACAGGAGATCAGAACAAACCTAGTGTTAAGACACTCCGTTAGCGGCGAACGGAGTGTCTTAAATATATTGACATTATTAGCTTATTTACGCTGGACACGCTTATGTATGAGAAATACAGACAGTTCAAGTTCACAAGGTCATTTAATTTCATTAAATGACCCACAATTGTATTACTGACCGCCTAACAAGACAAGGCCCAAGTATAAAAGAATTATCGGTTCACACGTATTTTCGATATAGAACTAGCAAAATATCATGACAACCCTTCAGTATGGAACTGACCAATGGTTACTATGGATAATCTTGTTACGTTTTCGTTGATATACGTGAGAAATTTCCTTGGTTTTACTTATTTGCGATGACTGGGATTAAATGTTATATATTTATGATATTTTTTTAGCAGTGTAGACAGAGGGTACCTCAGAATCTAGTGTTAAAACACTCCGTTCTATTTCCGTTCCCCGCTTTCCGCTGAGTCTGAGCTTGAGTGTTGCGTGTTGATGTCGCCCGTCGTGGCGCAGATGCACAAACTTGCGACTGTAAACATGACAGGTTGTGAGTTCGATTCCTTCTCCAGGAAATGAAAAAATACTTTCTTTTCTTGTGTCTGGCTTAAAGGCAAAGAGCGGCGTTGAGTTCCACCACTCAGCACGTAATTTATGACAATTTAGAGTATTAATCATACACTAAGGAAACGAGAAACATTTTTAAAAAAACATATAAAAATTAAGCTTTAGTAAGACAAAGTACTGCGTTGAATTTCCCCATTTAAAACGTAATATTGAGATATTCAGCGGAAAACGGGGAAATGAGTGTCTTAACACTAGATTCTTTACTTTCATGGCAGACATTGCCTTTCGAGTGGCGGAACTCAACGCCGCGTTTCGTCTTAACAGAGCAGATAAATGAATATTATTTATTTGCTCTTTTCAATCATTCACTTGAGATGTAATCCTGTATTCAGATGTAATACCAATTTAAAGTAAATAAAGAATTTTTAATAACAGGAAATCCTAATAAATGCTATTATTATTGCTTCAATAGAATCATGATCTATCGTATTTTATTTTCCGGTACTCATTTCATAGCAAAAATAACGTCTCCTAAACAATTCGAAGATAGAGCGGGGATCTCGCGTAACGTTGGGTGATAAAAGCGCAAGGTAGTTTTGGTAGAAAGAATGAAATGTATGGATAAGATTTGTATTATATTGTATAAAGAGATTTTGCCATTTTCTTATTTATATATAAAATCGCCTAAAAAAAATATAATGAAAAGTAAAATTATAATGAACATCTCTAAAGACGAACCACATAAGAAGCAAGCTAACTATCGTATAAACAAGAAACCATCAAAATTGGTTCACCCAGTAAAAAGTTATGCGGTAACACACATAAAAAAACAGTCTAATTGAGGACCTCCTCCTATTTTTATGTGGATTAAAAGCAAAACAAGATTGACTTGAAGCAAAAACTTTGGATACCTTTTTAGAAAAATTACGCGCACGGAGGAGCATGGAACTTGGCACACTTATACTTTACATAGAGAAGGAGTACAAAATGCTAATATTTTTTTTACATAATACATAAAAAAAGCATATTAAATTAATAAAATAAATGTTACACACACTACCACGGTTTGACATCCATGTTTATACAAAGTGATATATACATTACTAAAGACAACGCGTTGTTAACGCGTCAGCTGGGACACTAGCATATTTAATTAGATATGTATTAAGATGCAAATCAAAAAAGATAGATTTTTATAGCTAAGATTTGATGAGTAATTTATGAGTTACTCGTAACAATCTTAGTCCTTAGTTAATTAGTATACGATTAAATTTAATTTTTAGGCAATTTTGTTCACTTAAAAGCTTATCAACACTATTCTCATGCATTTTCATCTTAAAAGGAAAATCTTCATCGAAATACTAAGAAAATATTGTATAGAGATTAGGCAATACACTTTTATTGGTTTTCCACAGTATTTATCTAACGTCCCTTCACCGGATTGTTGGGAAGCTCTAAAGGAACTTATCAGACACTTAGAAATAAATCTTTTTTGTTTGTTAACACATTTTCTACTGCGAACGTTTTTTAAGAACTCTATTGATAGAACTCAATTGATAGTGATAAAAGTTTATTTGTTGTTTGTTTCTTTGTTTACTTTGAGGAGGAAGATTGTTTGGAGGAAAATTATTGTTTGGAAATTAATTGAATAGATTAACGTATATTTTATTACAAAATACTAAAAGTAGCTTTTATATATTATAGATAGTTTATATTTTCTTTATGATTTTCTTTAGCTTCACGCTTTATCTCTTATAAGGTAGGCAGAGAGAAATTAATGGCAAAATACTCAATTTTCCGGTTTCCGCCCGAATTTATATTATTGCGTTTTAGAGTGGCGGATGGTATGGATTATTTTTTCTTTTGCCCATTTAATTTGCTCCTATGCCTCTTCCCCTTTAAGAAAAAATTGTTGATACATCACTTTACAAGGAAACCCAAATGCACTTTGCTATATAGAAAAAAACAGTTTTCCTGCATAGCAAAATAGTTAAGAGAGAACCTAGTGACAAGACACTTCACTTTTTTATTTCCGTCAAAATTAATGAAAAGCCGTCGTGGTGGAATGGGACAGCGTAATATTGCAAAGTCTATGGTTATCGATTCAATTTCCACTCGAGATTATATTTATTATAAATTATTTACATTTACGCACTCTGGCAATACATAGTGAAGCGTTAAGTTCCGCTACACAACACTCAGATGTAAAATATATATCCACACTATAATCATCATCATCATCATCAATGGATATACAGCCCTCTGTGGCCTCCTCCAGCGCTTTACTCCATTCCTCTCTATTCAAGGCCTTTTTTTTTTCAATTAGTAAAGCCTAAGGTCTTGAGGTCTTTGGTAACTTCATCAAGCCACCTTAGCTTAGGTCTTCCAATCCTGCATTTACCATCTGTATGTAACTCAAGCAGACGTTTAGGGATTATATCTGTTATAATCCATACGATGTATGTGACCAAGCCAGGACAGCTTGTATTCACAATATAATACAATAAATATATTGTCTAAATCTATTTATATCATAGTCCATTATAATAAAAACAAACACAATACTCGATGTACATTAGGCTAGAGCACAAGTATGAGTATGGTCCGGAAGCGGCGATCTTGGATCGTAAAATTTTACGATAACGTGTGACGGTGACACTCATGTTTATGACGACTCTACGCATCACTTGTTTGGTGATGGATTTTTGGTGAAATATGAAATTGTAGGAAATATATAGCTTTTTCTTTACTTTTAACCGATTCAAAAAAAGGCAGTTTTCAATTCAACTGTTTGTGTTGTTTGTGTTACCGTATAACTTTTTATTGTGTTATTATTTTTTTATATTTTATTTTTTTTTTCAACTTCACGATGTATCCCGCATATATCGGGGTAGGCAGAGGGAATCAAAGAACCTAGTGTTAAGACACTCCATTCCCTTTCAACATTTCCGTTCCCCACTTTCCGCCAAATTGAGACATTGTGTGTTGAGTGGCGGACCTCAACGCCGCACTTGTTACCAAACCCAAGAAATATAAATATTAAATTTTGGGTGGGAATCGAACCCACAACCTGTCATGTTTACAGTCGCACGCTTGTGCCTCTGCGCCACTACAGGCGCATTTTTTAATATAATAGCTTTTATATGCTTCTGATGTGTAATAATACTTTTTAGTAAATTTTAATAGAAATATTCAAATCAGAAGTTGCGAAAATTTTAATTGAAGTACGAGTATAGTAAACTAGTTGTATCCCGCTGACTTCATTAATAAAATCGAAAATCTCGGTTTTTCAAGAAATCCTCTCTCACTCCCTTGTACTCCCCAAGGAATACATAGCAAATTTTAGCCTCGTTTCGCCTGTACGTTGTCTGTGAGTAGCTCAGTAACGCAAGCGTTTTATATATATACTAGTGTCCCCGTTGACGCGTTAATTACGCGTTGCCCAACAACGTATATATCACTTAATAAACAAAAATGTCAAATCATGGTAGTGCGTGTAACATTTATTTTATTAATTTTATATATTTTTTATGCATCATTTTAAAAAAATATTGTCATTATGCACTCCTTCGCTATATAAACTATAAGTGTACCAAGCTTAATTCTCCTCCGTCCACTTAATTTTCGTAAAAAGGAATTCAAAGTTCTTTCACGTATTAATATATAGACATAGGTAGAAAATAGTTGCAACAGATTTATACTATTACAACGATTGCAACCCCATAACCCCATTCAAATCACACAATTATCATATCTACACCTAATTAGTTATACAAATTGTCCACACACAACGCCATATGCACAGTTTACTGTCAAACTGGATAAACATGGAAATAAGCTATTAATTTTGTCACGAAATTACCAAATAGCATATATTTTGATTTCCTTTTTTTTGGAAATATAAAAAAGAAGTAGAAAATGTTAAATAAAAAAAAATAGACATTAGTAATAACAGATAAGACAAGTTGTAAGTAGCAAAGATAATTTAGTGGCATGTCACTCAATTTTTAAGTTTCCCTTCTTTTAGAGACATAAACTAAGTTCGAACCGGATGTTCCACTTTGCCTTTGTGTACTCGAATATATATAATATATTGATAATTTATGTAACTAATAATATACAATTAGGATTTAGAAGTAAAACAAATATATTCAGTAGCTTTAGAGGTCGTTGTGAATCAGTGGGACAGTGTCTACCTCAAAACGCTTCTGGTTGTGGGTTCAATTTCCATACGGGGGAATGATATATAATGATAATGGTACATTCATAGCTTCACGCTGTATCCCGCATATAGCAAGGTAGGCAGAGGGAACCTAGTAATAAGAACCTCAATTCGGCGGAAAGTGGGGAACGGAGTGGTTCCCCACTTTCCGCCGAATTGAGGCATTGCGTGCTGAGTGGCGTAACTCAACCCCGCGTCGTTCGTCTTGAACCCAACCAAGAAATGAAATATTCCATTTCCTGGAGTAGGAATCAAACTCACAACTTGCCACGTTTACTTAGATATTTTAAATAAGAAAAACCAAAACGGAGGCTACCCTCCGGTTTACTTATTATTTCATCAAGAGGTTTCCTAATTACAAAAATGTAAAAAAAAACCTACTGAAAAGTGTATTTTCAATCTATCAACATATACACGCCCGATACAAATACAACAAATAATCAGGTATAGGTAGCCATAGCTTCCTAACACCATACTAGTATGGTGATCCATACATGGATAATTTCGTATTTCACGGTAAAATCGCCCCATAATCTAATTATCGCGTCGTTGGAAGCGTAATGCTTTAGCCTATTAGAAGTGCAATAGCACAATTTGTAGCTATCGTGTATGTAATCGAATTACAAGCGGACTGAGACTATTGAATGAATAGGTTAGGCTTAGGTGATGATGAATTGGTTTGGCCAATTTGTAGGTTCTGTGTTACGTGTGTGTTCTTTTATGTTTAAAGAGCATAGTGTTAAGACACTCTGTTATTTGTTTTACGTTTATTTTTATTAATTTTGCTTAATTTCATTATCTGACGAGAGAAAATGGGGTCAAAAACTTTAGGGTAACCGAAATTCGCACTTTGTTTAATCAGACCGATAACCGAAAATATTAAATTGTGGCCTGTAGTGAAGCAAAGGCAAAAGCTTGCCACTCTAAGCGCGACATGTCGTGGGTTCTATTTCCACTCCAGGAAATTAAAATATTTAATAATGTTTAGAATTTTAATTTCGTTGCTCGGTAACAAGGCATTGCGCGGCATTGAGTTCCGCATTTTCTCGGCAGATAGTGGAGAACGGAAATATTAAGAGAGAACGGTGTGTCTTAACACTAGGTACTCGCGTTCCCTGCTGTGTGCGGGTTACAGCGTGAAGTTTAAAAAACAAATTAGATATAAATATATTTATGAAAAAAATAAAATCATACACCACTTCTCGTTCAGTCCAGTAATTAGAGAAATTCTAGTGCTAAGACACTCCGCTCTCCACATAATTAGGTATTGTATTAATAGATACATTAGTTTATAGTTAACCATTTTTATAATACAAGGTACGTTAGAGCCCAGTAATTTAGTAAAATTATCTGTCCATCGATGTCAAAAGGAAACGGTAATGATAGCAATTTATTTGTTTCATTAAGGAACATTTTGGGGTGGAAAAAAGATTTTTATACATAGAAAGTAACGTTTCTATTGAGTACATACTCGTAAGTGATTATAACTTTATTTTATTAATACGAAAATTATGGAACGAATTACGGAATTAAATATGACGGAAAAGTATGAAATTTGATTTAGCTAAAATTTCTAAACAATAACAAACAAATTGTTCGACGCTAGATTATAATAGAGGTAGGCGCGAGAGGTACAACACCGAATTCTCTCTGTAAACTACTAAAAGATTTCGGCCTATCTAGAACTATTATCAATGCATTTCTAACACGTATTTCGTACGTAATAACGCGCTGTCTTTAGTAATATATATGTCACTTTGTACAAACATGGATGTCAAACTATGGTAGTGTGTGTAACATTTATTTTATTAATTTAATATACTTTATTTAAGAAAAATATTAGCATCTCTATATAAACTATAAGTGTGCCAAATTTCATGCTCCTCCGTCCGCGTAATTTTCATAAAAAGGGATTGAAAGTTTTTGCTTCACATATATATATATATATATATATATATATATATATATATATATATATATATATATATATATATATAGTTACCATAAAAACATCCAAAATACGCAAACATAATTATTTTATTATAATCTTTACAACCAAAATCAATTAAGTAATTAACAAATTGTATTAAATTACTTCATAACAAAATTAAGCATAAACCCTTTCTTATCATTCCTCTCGGGACTCGAACAAAGAACTTAGTCGCTTTTACGAGTTGCTTTATAGTTTGTCATTACTATTGTGGCATTAGTTATTAGATATACAAAATTTGTATGGATAATTTAATATATTTTGAGTATGAAATAGCTTCAGAGGTAAAACGCAACAGGTTGTGGGTTCGATTCACACTCTAATATTTAGTATCTCCATTTCCTGGGTCTGGTAACAAGGTAAAGCGGCATTAAGTTCCGCCACTCAGCAGGCAATTCCTCAATCCTGTGGAAAGTATCGAGAATTGTTGAAAGACAACGGAATGTTTTAACACTAGGTTCTCAGGTTCCATCTGCCTCCTCTGGTATAAGTGGGATACAGTGTGAAGCTAAAAATATATACTCGTAGCTGTAAAGATTATTAAAGAAAGTGCCTGATTAGGATTTCAATCTTTATCTATATATTATGATCATATATTATTTATGTTATATAGTTTTATTGCTATTTTCTTTTAGATACGTTGAGTAGTTATTGTGTGAAAAAAAAATACAAACATACAAACATGCTTTATTAACTTTCGTGTTCATAGTTTCACTTCTATGTCTTATGAAATAAAAAAATATACTTCAAATTAAAAGTAAAATTTAGGTAAATATTGTAGAATATCTAACTATATTCATTATTTGGCCAAGGATTTTTAAAAGTATTTCAAGTTATAAAATCAAATCTTTGACCCTCAAAAAAATTTGTCACACCACATCCATCATCAGTGTCAATATAAATTTTCGCACGAGCACCAATTTTCCACACTCTTCAACTGTCACTGGTGGAGTGACGCAATTGCTCCTTTCTGTACCAACCATAACAAATTTTGACGTGATTTTAAAAACTTTTTTAAAATCAACCCTTCCTTCTAAGCTTTTAGTCGTGGGAACAATTAAAATAAACGTTTCACTTAACGAATTCAAAATAATAAAATTTTATTATATAAAAATCCTAATAAATTGGCAGTATTCAAATAATTCTCATTTAGTACCGCAGATGTACCAAATGAAGATACCAAGTTTTAATGTTGGCACATTAACTTTTTACTATCGATACATCAAAAAACTAGTAAAAGTCATCCCTTTTGTCATTAACTGCTAATTCTGTATTCGCCATACAAACATCACCATGATTATGCAAATAGCTATCATATATTAACAAATCAACCGTTACAAATTATTGTTTACTATGATTAGCATAATTTTCAATAAAAACGCGTGTCATCTCTTTAAAAAAACTCATTGGCGTTCCGTTTATTCTCTAGAAATGCCTCAACCGATTTATTTTTACGACATCCATCAATCAATAGTATAACTGATGCAAATTTTGTTATACAATCTTTTAGTTTATTCATTATGGTATTCAGTTGGTGGAAAGTTGACACCCGGTGCTGAGGCAATATCTTCCGCTTGGCTTGAATTCTTAATAATTTTAAAAGCAATATTTTAAATTGTATGTCAAATTAATTTTGATTCTTTTGTACGTATTATCGGCAATATGTCGATAGGGAAAGGAATCGTGTTGTACCAACCATGGAACCCTTTGGAACACCATTCTCAAGCTTTATGTTACAAATTGAATTGGTTACCCCTTTAAAATCATTATTACTGTTGTAGCTCTGCCAAATGTGTGTGTCGCTTTTGGAATTTAAGATTTATTGACATTATATTTTATTGGAAAGAATATTGCTCGTTTCACCCCGTATTAAAACTTATATAAACAATTTTGTAAGCAATATTGCTTTGTCTATTTCTATGCTATCTTGTGTTTGTTTAATACACGAACATCACAGTTATTTCAAAGAATGTTGAAATACAATTTTCTTGTGAATTTTATTGTTTTTTTTTCTACCTCATGAGATTTCAAAATATTTATATGTATCTTTTTTCAAATACTTAATTAAAGATATTGCAAAGTAGTTGGCGAATTTAAATCCAAAACTAATTTCTTAGCTATGACAAAAACAGTGTTGAGTATCGTCACTCAATACACAACGTCTAAATTTTAAGCGGAAAGTAGAGAGCGAAGTTCGAAGAAAGTAGAAAATAGGTTCGATTTGGTTCACTCTGACTCTGCTATGATGGAAAAAAAATAGTAGCTGAAACGAAATCTAATTAAAAAGAAATAAATATATTTCAACGCCTGTCGTAGCGCAGAGGCACAAGCGTGCGACTGTAAACGCGATAGGTTGTGGGTTCGATTCCCACTCCAGGAAATGTAAAATTTAGTATTTTCTTGGGTTTGGTAACAAGGCAAAGTGCGGCGTTGAGTTCCGCCACTCAGCACGCAACGCCTCAATTCGGCGGAAGGTGGGGAACAGAATTGTTGCAAGAGAACGGAGTGTCTTAACAGTAAGTTCTCAGGTTCCCTCTGCCTACCCTGCTATATGCGGGATAATGCTTGAAGTTAAAAAATATATATACGAGTATATATCAAAGCCAAAATCACCTCAGAAAATTTATTTCTACACCTACAATAGTATAAACACAATGCTTTTACAATTGTGAAAATAAACAACGATATCTTGGAACAAGTACTGTAGCAATTTGCTAGCAAAATACAAAAGCACTTTTATACCATCCTCCAAATAAGATATAAACATGGAAAATGAAACGAAAATAAGTGGTTATTCTAACTATGAGATGTTTGTATTGTATTGGGTTATTCGTAAGGTAACGTAATGCTTACAAATATCAAGGGATATTGTAGATTTTGTTTATGGGAACTAGAAATATATTATTTATTAAGTACTTCTTTTTTGATTTTAGCAGGTTTGAGTGTTTAGACACTGCGGTTGAGATTTTGCATATACCATAGAGTTGAGTCAAGTGTGTATAAATTAATATTTATTATTATTTATTTACTTCTTCTCAATGATAATTATTTCTTAACTTAATATGGTAAAGTAACAAAATAATTTATTAGAATGGACACTGACGCCTGAATTGAACATTGATTGATGAACTGACGCTAGAATTTCTAGTATTTCAGACATACATTGTCACTTTCTTATAAAAGATATAAGTAGGAATCAGTACTAACTAGATTTTGCTACATTTTTTTTTTATTAAAAAATATAAAAATTATCAGTTCATATAATGATAACTACCGTGACGCAATGTGATAGTATCTTACTGTAAACGCTTATAATTATGAGTTCGATTACAACTTGAAGCAATAATATTTGAACTATTTTCTGCTCATTTTTCTGCGTTAGGTAGACAAAGCGCGGCGTTGAGTTCCGCTACTCAAGATTCTCTCTACTATTCTGATATGCGATATAAACATACGTACATACAAAATTTCATATTGTATCCCGCATATAGCAGGGTAGGCAGAGGGAATCTAGTTTTAAGACACTCCTTTCCCCACTTTCCGCCGAATTGAGGCATTGCGTGCTGAGTGGTGGAACTCATCGCCGCGCTTTGCCATAACCAAACCCAGAAAATGAAAAATACTATTTCCTGGAGTGGGAATCGAACCCACAACCTGTCGCGTTTACAGTCGCACGCTTGTGCCTCTGCGCCACGACAGGCGGTATAAAGCAGTAATTTTTTTTTAAGGGTTTATCTAAGTTTCAGTCAGCAATATTCAAAATAAGGTTAAGTATTCATAAGATGTTCAAATAATCCTTTGAGTACCATCAATAAGTTCGCGACGCTTATACATTTTTTCACATTATGTTTCATCCTTGAGATTTTCAAGTGTTCTCCAGTATGCGGGCAAGTTATGTTCTCGAGTGGGTTTTGTTACGCAATTTGCATATGCCTTTTGTTGTACATAATAAGTGATTTTAACTTTAAAATTATTATAAATATTGTTTCTTTTAAGATTACCGTTACTTTTATGTGACAATTTTATTTTGGTTTTTAGCTTCACGCTGTATACCGCGCATAGCAGGGTAGGCAGAGGGAACCTGAGGGAATAGGGTTAAGACACTCCGTCCTTTTGAATAATTCCGTTCCCCACTATCCGCCGAATTGAGGCATTGCGTGCTGAGTGGCGAAAGTCAACGCCGCATTTTGTCTTGTTACCAAACCCAGGAACATGAAAATATCAAACTTAACATTTCCTGGAATGGGAATCGAACCCATAACCTGTCGCGTTTACAGTCGCAAGCTAGTGCCTCTGCGCCGCGACAGGCGTTAGCATTTTTTAAGTAAAGTATTTTTTGCATTGTTATATATTATACTGAACTAAGCGAAGCGAAGCGATGCTCTTTACGACGTCCTCACATCGAAAACAGACGTCGAAATGCCTACGAGAACGCTGTCTTCTAGGCTCTTAGAGCTATAGACTCGGTACTATGTATGTTTGTAGAAGTTGGCTTAAATGTCTTGATAAAAATTTAAAAGTTTTAATTTTTGTATGCGCAAGCACGACCAAAAATTAGGAACCTTTACGCATTGGTAATCAAAATACCTACTGGACTCACTGTTACTTATATACATACGCTCAGCATATTCAGAGAAGTACGTTGGTACAGAGTACTGAAGGACGCATCAGTACTAGTGCATACACACTCACTTGGAACACTCAAAAATGATAACGTAAGATCTTGATTTGACAGACCTGCGATCGCTACTGATTTCCAATTGATTGTACATATATACATATATTGCCAACTATTATTGTTAAAGTTTTATTGTTTATTGCCTATTTTATTGTACTTTTACATTTTTTTTAACTTCACGCTGTATCCCGCATATAGCGGGGTAGGCAGAGGGAACCAGAGAACCTAGTGTTAAGACATTCCATTCTCTTTCAACGTTTCCGTTCGCCACTTTCCGCCAAATTGAGTCATTGCGTGTTGAGTGGCGGAACTCAACGCGGCGCTTTGTCTTGTTACCAAACCCAAGAAATGAAAATACTAAATTTTACATTATATATAATAATAGTGGGAAACGTACCCACAACCTGTCGCGTTTACAGTCGCACGATTGTGCCTCTGCGCCACGACAGGCGTTACGACTTTTACATATATTCCAGATTTGCCATGGCGACCTTAGAAAACCGGAACATTAATCATTTTGTCCACGAAATTCGTCGAAATTTAATACCATTTTTTCGTAAAATTCTAAATTTTATTAATTTCAATACAATTATACTTATGTTAATATTCCAACCATCATATATATCATGGAAAACCCATATGCTAAGACTCTCGATTGAAGTGGCGTGAAGATGACGTTAAATTTGCATACGACTCCAGCAATGAATCAAAGTATGGGGGATATCAAGTATGAACATGATGGTATATTGATTTATAAAATAACCTGTTTGGACTAAAAGAGGTTACCTTGTTTTATCCAGTTTTCATGTAAGTACTTAATTTTCTAATAGCTTATAGTTATAGATTTTTTACAGGTTCACAAGAAACTCGATTGCTAACTAGAATTCGAGAAGCTGCTGCCTTAGTGACGGTTGAACGCCTCGCTTTATATCACAACCAAATTAAAATAGTTTAAATATTATAATTCCCATAAGTAGAGATCGAACCCACAACCACTCGATTACAGCCAGACAGTGTAAAGTAATAGATAATTTAGATTTTAACAAAAAAATAAAACCGACTTCAGTACTAGTACAGTACAGTACAGGTACAGGTACAGGTAGATAGTAACTACCTGTCTTTTTTTTTAACTTCATCCTGTATCCCACATATAGCAGGGTAGACAGAGAGAACCTGACTGTGGCGGTACTCAACGCGGCGCTTTGCCTTGTTGCCAAACCCAAGAAATAAAAATGCTACCATTTCCTGGAGTGGGAATCGAACCCACAACCTGTCACGTTTACAGTCGCACACTTGTACCTCTGCGCCACGACAGGCGACGACTACCTGTCAGCTATCCTATAAAAAAATCGTCAAAATTGGTTCACCCAGTAAAAAGTACAACACCAAACACAAAACAATACCGTTGAGAACTTCCTTTTTTTGAAATTGGATAAAAAGAGAAAATGATCAATTTCTCCGTTCTCTTTCATTCCACACAAATAACAAATAACTATACTTCATATTAATCAATACAGCTAAAACAACATTTTCTATGAATTTGAGTGAATTCGTTTTGAAATGTCTTTCATCCATACATACATAATAATTATTATTATTACACCAAAAACTAAAATTTCTATAGACACATATGTAAACAATGTTACTTCATTTACAGAAGCGCGTTTGAAGTGCTAAAAGGGTTGAGGCGTCAAAACCAATTTGGTTTGCCTTTTCAATGACGGTACTGTCAAGTGGCATGCTTTGGACGTGGCTTGTTTTAAATTAATTTAAAATCATCTGAACTGTATTTACTATGATTGATCCAAATATTTTTTTTTAGCTTCACAGTGTATATCTCATATAGCAGGGTAGGCAGAGGGAACCTGAGAACCTAGTGTCAAGACACTTCGTTCCCCACTTTCCGCCGAATTGAGGCATTGCGAGTTGAGTGGCAGAACTTAACCCGCCCCATACGCCCCGCTAATTTAAAAATATTATAATAATTAAAAATATTAACTTATTCCAAATTTTTATCTCTATATCAGGTGTTCTTTATAAGCAATTAGTGAAAATAACACCATATGATTCATACTAATTAAAATACTACCCAATAGGACCCTAAGTAATTATTAAAGAGAGGATTATAGTTACCCTTATATGTATATTGAAAATGGTATACACTGATTTGTTTAAAGGTCATCGTGGCTCAGTGGGAGAGCGTCTGAGTGTAAATGCTATTTGGTTATGAGTTCGATTCCCACTTTGGAAATATATATATTTTTTAGTTTCACGCTGTATCCCGCATATAGCAGTGAAGGCAGAGGGAACCTGAGAACCTAGTGTTAAGACACTCTGTTCCCCACTTTCCGCCGAAATATTAAAATATTTTCATTTTTCTTACTAGAGCCCTTTGTCTTACAAGGAAATGAAAATAACTTTCAATAGGTATATTATTAACTGACTTCATTAAAGGAGCAAGATAACTTTTAACTGAGTGGATTTCATTTTTTTTTTATAATAGATAGTGTTTCTGATGAAGTCCCATTTAAATTTAGCTAAGATCTGACAAGTAGTTTTTGAGTTATCCGTAATATTTAAGCTTTTTAGTACATTTTATTTCAAGTCAAGTTTTATTTTTTTGTTAAAATCTTAAAATAGGGACACAGTAATACATATAATATTTTAATTTTAATTAATTTTGCTACAATATATACATTAGTATGTATATTTTGTATTAAACTCAACCCCTTTCCAACACAAAGTCGACTTAACACGAATTTCGCTTAATTATGAAGAATTAATTACCGTTACAGCTTAAGCGGATTCTATCAAATGGTATCAAATTGAGTCTAAGCTCTGATTTGTTCGACTAATTAAATAGAGTTGAAATTCAATATGTATATTTATAGTTCATTTACATTTATCACGGGTTGGATATTTAGTTACAAGCGTGAATATGTTGGTAAATCGACTTGATTTTTTTTAATATGCCATTTACCATACGTATTAACTACGTCTCTTGTGGATCTCAACGCCACGTAATGTTGAATGTATATATAGTATTATATATCATATATAGTATACTTTTTATCTCAGCAAATTTAATGTACCGACTTTTATGATTTTGAGTTCAAATTCACTTTTTCTTAACACTTTCTCAACAAATTTAAAATAGGCGAAGTATCTGGCAAATAATAGTTTTTTTTTTTATGTGTAACAGATGGCATACGAGCAGAAGGACCACCTGATGGTAAGTGATTACCTTCGCCCATGAACGTCTACAACACCAGAGATGTTGTAGATGCGTTGCCAACCTAGAGGATACAGATGGAAGGGGAGGACAACGTAGTAGTCCGCTGTCGGAACCACCATATTTTGGGGAAAGGATGGGTGGGAAAGGGGAGAACCTGGCTCACATGCCATCGAACCGGAACACATCATAAGATATTTGGCGGTTCGTCTTTGACATGATAGTGATCGTGAGCCAGACGGAAGACGAACCTCCTGCCATCAAACAAGTATAAATAAAAAATATAAATAGTGTTTCACAATACTTATGTAATTATAAAAAATTTATATAAAAGTTTATGTCAAACATATTGTAATATTTATTTTATTAATTTGACTTATTTCTGATATATTATTATGAATAATTAAAATGTTAACAAATAAAGAAAATCGACTGTCAAATAAATTGCACTAAAATGTAAAATGATTACAAATAAAGCCTTAAACGCCTGTCGTGGCGCAGAGGCACAAGCGTGCGACTATAAACGCGACAGGTTGTGGGTTCGATTCCCACTCCAGGAAATGTTAGTATTTTCATTTTCTGGGTTTAGGAACAAGGCAAAGCGCGGCGTTGAGTTCCACCACTCAGTACGCAACGCCTCAATTTGGCGGAATGTAGGGAACAGATTGTTGTAAGAGAACGGAGTGTCTTAACACTAGGTTCTAAGGTTCCCCCTGTCTACCCTACTATATGCGGGATACAGCGTAAAGTTAAAAAAGAAAAAAAAAAGATTCAGATCAGATCTAAATTTAAATGGGAACATATCACAAGCACTAGCTATCTGTATAGCGAAAATACTACTATATTGAAAATCATAAAAAAATAAAGTGAAAAAAGAAAAAAGGTTATGCGGTAAAACATAAAAAATACAATCGAATTGGGAACTTCCTTTTTTACATTGGTTAAAAATATTGGTTTCTGCACTTCCTCTCCATCCGGTTCAAAGTTATTTCCTTTACGTTTTAATATAATGATGATGATTAAAATAACATTAATTAAAAATCCTTTATAACTTTAACTTAATCGTGTGTTTAAGCTGCAGTTAATAAATAAGAAATAATAGGTACATTTCAAAGAAAAGGATTCAGGAAACAGTCGCGTAAACTAGACACATGAAGTTTATTCTCTAAATATTCTCTAGAGACACGTCTCGGCGATATGGAGACGATGCCTTACTATTTGTTACTAAAATATATATTTTTAATACATTTTCTTCTTTATGCCCCATATTTTGTGCGATTGGGGGAGTAATTTAGTGTTAGGATCCACTACATATTTAATATATTTTATTTTTTTAAATATAAATTTTCTTTCGAGAGAGAAACAAACTTACTACTGTCGCCATTATTGTATTGATAATATCAACTAGTTTTCTTATTTTTAGTATGTTACTAACAATTTGAGATAAATGGAATAAAAAGCATTCGCAAATATAATTTTTTTGCAGCTTCACCACTAAGTTAAGTAGCGGAACTTAGCGCCGCGTTTGATCTTACCGAAATTGGGCAATGAACATAAATTAATTATAATCATTCACTCTAGCGCATATCGAACTCACAACTAATCTCACAGTCAAATGGCCTAAATTAAATAAAGATAAAAATATTAAATGTACTAAGAAACCATCGTGGCTCAGTGGCATAGCGTCTGAATTTTAATGCAATTGACTGTGGGTTGGATTCTCACTCTGGGGATGATTTCTCGGTTCTTGCAAGGGAACGCAGCGTTGAGTTCCGCCACTTAACATGCAACGTCTCTAATTCGAGCGGAAAGTGGCGAACGGAGTGTCTTGACACTAGATTCTTTCTGACTACCCTATAAACAAAACGCGAAAAAACTATAAAATAAATTTGCGATATCACTTTAATTTCAATAGTAAGGGAATTCAGGCTATTATCATATGTCCTCAGGAGAAGTAACATAGCGTTTGTAGTTTTAGCACATTTGTTTGAGCGGTAGTTGTATTTCTTCCCGCACATTTTCTTAAGAAAACACAAAAAGAATAAAATATGGACACTCAGTCTAAGCAAATAAAGGTATTTCGCGCGATATAAATGTATGATTTTATATTTTATTTAAATTTTTCTAGGATTTTCAGTATCTTGGTAGTGTGGATGGTGATTTTTGTATGAGGATATGTAAATTTTTGAATCATGATAAAGTTTTGCTTAAATATTTATGGAATAATGTTAGCTTTGAGAATCTCCAAAAATATTTTGAGAAAAATTTAATATTGAAACTAAATAACCTCTTATTTTGACCAATTTTTTATTGAACCTGTTTTTTCTTTAATTATCTATATTTTAATGAAAGGACAATATAAATTATTGGTAATTTCTAGGTTTGGACATAATATAATTTTTATGACGCTTAAAGCAGAAGTCGGCTTTCTGCCCGCAATGGAGACATTTCGAATTGAGTGGTAGGACTCTACGCCTCGCTTTGTCTTATCTTCTGGTAAAACACAAACAAAAGAAAATCTAATGAAAATAATATAATTAAAAATAATAGCGAATATTAATATTAATTAATGATTACAGACACTGTGCCATTGCACGCCGATGGCCTCTTTATCCCCATGATAGATTTTTCATGTATTTCACCAGAAAATAAATAATTATTCTTATACTATATCTATGTATAAATACGTAAAGCAAAAACTTTATACCCCTTTTTACGAAAACTAAGCATAAGACGTAGGAGTATGAAATTTGGCACACTTATTGTTTATATCGTGAAGGAGTGAAAATGCTAACATTTTTTTTAAAATAATGCATAAAAAGTATACTCGTATATTAATTAATAAAATAAATGTTACCATGCGTTTGACTTCCATGTTTATATAAATGTCATAAGCATAGCTAAAGACAACGCGTTAACGGGGACACTAGTATAAATTAATCATCGAAAATGGTTCACCCAATAAAAATTTACGTGGTCGACTTTTGAAATCATTTAAAATAAATGTTATTAATAATTATCCCTATAGTTTATATACAAAAATGCATAATAAAAACATATATACCACAGCAATTAAACATCAGAATTCACAATAGGGTGACCGTGACCATTCAATCAGCTAGGACATAATCGTAAAGCGACACGCGGACTCGTAAATACTTGTGCGTCGGTCCGACGTTTATGACTGTTGAAATGTTATGATGCAAGGGTGATTGTGATGAACTTTGGATGATGATTTTGAAAGATATATATTTTTTTTACATAGGATCACTTCGTTCTCTGCTTTCCAACCAGGGGAGGTATTGTGTGCT
Organism: Philaethria dido; assembly: GCA_033558755.1. Classification (NCBI taxonomy): domain Eukaryota; kingdom Metazoa; phylum Arthropoda; class Insecta; order Lepidoptera; family Nymphalidae; genus Philaethria; species Philaethria dido. Next base: position 33,695 of record JAKGSA010001377.1, read on the forward strand.
GTAAAACGGAACTCAACGCCGCGCATTATTGACTGGCGAATTAAATGCGGTGGTTATGGGTTCGATCCAGATTCGCAAATTAATACGGAATGAGTGGATGTTTGTATTTAAAAAAAATAAAGAAGTAGGTTCTCAGTTCGACTGTATTTTTTGTTATTTTTTTTTATGTGTTACTAGATAGAGGTGTTGCTAGATTTAGTTTTTACTGGGTGAATTGATTTTGATGATTCTTATTTATATAATGTGGTCTGATATGGTCTCATTTTAATTTAGTTAAGATCTGACTTCTAGTCTTTCAATTATTCGTAATAATGTTACTTTTAAATACTTTTTCTTTGAAGTAAGTTTTCTTTGTTTGTTAAAATCTTAATTATCGTTTCTCGTAAAATTAACTGTGGTTTTGAGTAACGATAATGTTTTTCACGCTTTCACTTCACGCTGTATCCTGCTTGTAGCAGTGTAGGCAGAGGGAACCAAAGAACCTAGTGTTAAGACACTCCTTTCTCTTTCAACAATTCCGTTCCCCACTTTCCGCCGAATTGAGGCATTGCGTGTTGAGTGGCGGAACTCATCGCCGCGCTTTGCCTTGTTACCAAGCCCAAGAAATGATAACGATAACGATAGTCAATACGTCAATTCCGGATGCAAACAACTGAGTGTAGATACACTCTCCTTGCGCTCCTATTCGGGGAATCGCTTGAACCTGCAAAAAAACGTGTCTCAAACATGAAATTTTAAACTTTAAGAACATACTAAAAACTAATTACCCATGTATAATTGGCTAACAAATAAAGCTAGGAAATCATAAACCTTTTACGATTTCCCCGTGCATTTGTAAAAATATTTCGCTTCCGAACTAGTATGAGCGTGACGTTATGCCATTGACGTTTATTGGACATAGACGTACGTCGGTACGTTCGTTTTATACTTTATCGATAGTCGTAACTTACGCTAGAATACCATGGATCTGTGATGTCCTTGCTTTTTGATGGTCACCATGATATTTTTATATGGACTATTTGATATTTATCGTTGTATTATACAAAATTATAGAAAATCTTTATAAATTGTGGTCTATGTGTTGTTTTGAGATACAAGCTGTATTATTGTGAAGTTCAGTCTAGATCTGTTCAGTAGTTTTTGCGTGAAAGAGTAACAAATATCTATCCTCATAAATTTTAGGTTTCGGCCAGAAAGTGAAGAAGAGAGTATATTAATACTATCCTTTATGAAACGTGAATAAGAAAAAAATATAAATAGTTGTAAGTATTAATCACACACCTAATTTAAGAATATATAAAATATTGAACATAGTAAGATTCGAGCCAGCGCTACTTGGGAGTCGTCCAAGCTCTCTGACCGCTAAGCTATGCCTCCTTATCCAGTTGCAACGAAATAAAAAATTCCGTTTGTTATTATTATTAGTTACTAGCATTTTTATTTTTATACAATTCCTAAAAATTTCTTTTCGCTCTCCAGGAAAAGGAATTTTTCATTTCCTGGGTTTGGTAACAAGGCAAACCGCGGCGTTGAGTTCCGCCACTCAGCACGCATTGCCTCAATTCGGCGGAAAGTGGGGAACGGAGTGTTTTAACAATAGGTTCTCTCTGCCTACCCTGCTATATGTGGGATACATCGTCTATGTACGTTTGTATATGTATGTGTACACTTAAAAATATCAAAAATTATATTTTAAATTAGAAATGATTATCAAAACATGACTTTAATGAGAGGGCAACCAAACAAATAGTGTCCGGCATTTACAATTTGCTTAATTAACTATAATACAAACATATTCAAATCGCAAATCAAAATGCCCGTATCTTCGCTATGGGAAAGTGTTGGTGAATAGATGATTATTATTTAGGGTCATTTGGATGGAATGGACGTAATAAAGGGTATTGAGATTCAGATCATGTTTAAAATGAGTAGAGTCGCTAGATTTGGTGATATAAATATATTTTATATATCTTTTTTAAATAATGTATCAAGACATGAATTACAACTCATCAATGTTATTCAATTATTTAAGCTAATCAATTATTTGTTGATATAGTTTTAGTTTTAGCTTCACGTTTTTTTCAGTTTTTATGTTAATTAGAGAGAAACAAGTGTCAAGCCATTCTTTACTTTCCATCCAGTATGGAGACTTTGCATGTTGAGTAGTGGATCTTAGCCCCTTTATTTGGACCAGAGTGGATTTAAATATAATTATTTAGTTAACTTAGTGGGAACCCACAACCACTGCGCCATGAAGGTTTCACAAATATATATATTTTTTGTTATTTATTTTATGTCAAAGTCAAAGTCAATTACCACATAATGGTATTAAAGAATGATTCATATAATTATTATTTTCTTCAACTTAAAATGTCGAAATCACTGCAAAAAAACTGACAAATAAAATAAAAAAATAACCTTTTTTAATTTTATTAATAATTACTCTATAGTTTTCTAACAAATACCTAAAACCCATTCACTAGAATAGAGTGGACGGTTTTTTCTTTCGCAATTGATAGCCACCAGCGAACAGCAATTAAGGCACACGCATATTTAAAATATTTCTTTTATTATGCAGATTAACGTATTGACTTGTGCCTTACATTGTTTAGGTGTTTTCCGTAATGTGTTTTTAGTTTTATTTCATAGGATGTAGAGTTGAAGTTGGTTTGAAGGGTAAAAATCGTATATTTTTATTTTTGTCATTAAGGTCAGTAGATATGGTAACCTTTGGAATGGTTTTATAAAAGTGTGAATTAGTTATAATATGTAAATATTTGTAGCTTTTGTGTATAGATTTTGTACTCAATTGCTTTTTTGTTTATGAATAACGGATGGCAAACGAGCAGAAGGGCCATCTGATGGTAAGTGGTTACCTTCGCCCATGGACATATACAACAACAGAGACGTTGTAGATGCGTTGCCAACCTAGAGGATACAATGTAGTAGTCCTCTATTGGAACCACTACATTTTGAGGAAAGGATGGGTAGGAAAGGGGAAAAATGCCTGGCTTACATGTCATCGAATCGGAACACATCATTAGACATTTGGCGATTCGTTTCTGACATGATAGTGGTCGCGAGCCAGACGAAGGACGAACCTCAAAGGAAAAAAAAATTATGTAGTTTTTATTTTTTAATTTTTTAGTTTAATTTTAATTTTGAAATTCAGTCTGTTTAAATATTTTAATCTTTTAAATCATCATAAGTATTAAGATAATCTTACATACATACATTCATAGCTTCACGCTGTATCCCGCATATAGCAGGGTAGGCAGGAACCTAGTGTTAAGACACTCCATTCCCCCACTTTCCGCTGAATTGTGGTATTGCGTGCTTAGTGGCGGAACTCAACGACGCGCTTTGCCTTGTTACTGAAGGCGTTGGAGTGGGAATCGAACCCAGTACCTGTCGCGTTTACAGTCGCACGCTTATATCTCTGCGCCACGACAGGCGTTAGATAGGTCTTATCTTTATTTTTATTATATTTATTTGGTTTTCTTAAATATTTCAATATAACAATTAATTACTACAGAACTACACAGCTAACTACTACTAACTTAAATAGGTTAGTAAACACAAAAAAAAGTGACCAGGTGTATAAAGCGTAAGGGTTAAAGACACTAGTGACTCATTCCATAGGAATATATGGCAAGAAAGGCGCGTGCTCAGTTTTTTCTATACTCAATGTAGCGTGAAAGATTGTTTAATTATTTCCTATTTTAACGGTTGTTGAAGGAAAAACCGTTGTTTTAGAAAAACAAGTAGTACATATACATGATATGAAATTGAAATTGAATTTTAATCACTTATTCATATATCTCCATTTGGCACAGTAAATTTAGTCCTGTCGTGGAACAGATACAAGCGTGAACTCGTGACTGTAAACGCGACAGGTTGTGGGTTCGATTCCTACTCCAGGAAATAAATAAAAATATTAGATAATATTTAGTAATTTCATTTCCACACTCTGGTAACAAGGCAAAGCACGGCGTTGAGTTCCGCTCAGCAAGCAATGCCTCAATTTGGCGGAAAGTGGGGAACGAAATTGTTCTAAGAGAACGGTGTATCTTAACATTAGGTTCTCAGGTTCCCTCTGCCTACCCTGCTATGTGCGGGATACCTATCGCGTTTACAGTGACACGCATGTGCCTCTGCACCACAGGCCAGATATTCATTGTAAATTATTATTTTTTAACTTCACGCTGTATCCCCCATATAGCAGGGTAGGCAGAGGGAACCTGCGAACGTAGTGTTAAGACACTCCGTTCTCTTTCAAGTGGGGAACGGGTTTGTAAATTTTACTTAACTATATGAGTAAGCCTGCATAAAAAATAAAGCGGTTAAAAAAATAGAAAACTAGATCACTCGTGCGTTACGTCTAACATACTACTGCCAACATCTGCCTAACCTTTGCCTTATGAGTACAATTAATAATGGACACACGTTATGTGGGCGCAAAAACTATGACGATTTATTATTTTTAGCTAATATTATTTTCTTTTATATACATATATTTATTATGCAACCGTAGTGGATTTGATTCCCACTTGGGGGAATGATTATATCGAAATTATTTTCCCCGTTCAAGCAATACAAAACGCGGCGTTGAGTTCCGTCACTAAGTACGCAATGCTAATTCGGCGGAAAGCGAGGAACGGTAACATTCAAAAAAACTATTTAAAATTAACTTACTAAATCTGAACTCTATAGAGGTTTTTATACTAACAAAAAAAACGTTTTTTATTATTTGGAAATCAAAAATCAATTTTGACTAGAAAATGATAGTAACAATAATTACAATTACAACAAAAAGAAGAATCCGACTTGAAATAAAATGCACTAAAAACTAACATAATTACGAATAACTCAAAAACCTCACATCAGATCTTAATTAAATTTAAACAAAACCACATCAGAAGCTATCTAGCTATCGCATAAAAAAAACCATCAAAATTATTTTACCCAGTAAAGTAACATAGTAATACACACAAAAAAATATGTCAAAAAACAAACGCCTGTCTTGGCGCAGAGGCACAAGAGTGCGACTGTAAACGCGAGAGGTTGAGGGTTCGATTCCAGGAAATGTAAAACTTAGTATTTTCATTTCTTGGGTTTGATAATATGGCAAAGCGCGGCCTTTAGTTCCGCCACTCAACCCGCAATGTCTAAATTTGGCGGAAAGTGGGGAACGGAAATGTTGAAAGAGAATGGAGAGGACTTAACACTAGGTTCTCTGATTCCCTCTGCCTACCCCGCTATATGTGGGATAGATATATAAAAAAAAAAGGAACATACATTCGAATTGAGGATCTCCTTCTTTGAAGTCGGTTAAAATAGGCCCCAGACATATAAAAAAGCAAGCTCGTGCAGTACACCTAACAATACCGTTGTACAAACATCTGCCTGACCTTTAACCAGTACAGTAACCACCTTTGTACTAGTAATTGTAATATAAATATGTGGGCAAAAAACATTGTTAAGAGAACAAACGTAGCGAAAAGCTATAGTTTTTGTATAGTGAGTCATAGTTAAATATTTGAAATGAATAGATATGATTTCATTATTGTATTAGCAAAAAAATATTTTTTTAAATTTATCCGAAAAGTTGGTTCTCAATTTATTTTGAGATGTATATATTTTTTTTATTGTTAGAATCATTTTTGCGTTCACGTCATTCTTACATTTTGCTACAATAGAAAAGATTTATCCCTCTGCCTACCCTGCTACGTGCGAGATACAGCGTGAAACTTTAAAAAATATGTAATAAAAAATAGATTTATTCGCTGTAATTGATCATAGATCATAATCAATCAATCATAGATTGAACGAATGGACTTCATTTCTTGATATTAATTATTATAACGAAAATAACAGAATTTGAATATAATTTTACTTATAAAGGCTCAGTTAGTCCAAGGCTCAAAGAAATGATGAGTGGTGGAATAGAAGGGTGGTTATGGAAAACAAACTCCGACTTCCACATTTCACCTGGAAATCAAGACATTACGTGTAAAGTGGTGGAACAAAACACCGCACTTTATCTTTCCAAATTGGGAGAAACAAAAATCAAATATTGCCATTTTATCGACTGTTAGACACTGTTCCACTTAACTTTGATGGCCTCTTTATATTTAAAACCAATTATATTAAAAATATACCAACAAGCCAATTTCCATTAAAGCTCATAACAAAATTGTGACGAATCATTTCTTAAAAGATATGCCTACTAATGTTTATATGTATATCTATTACAAAATAGACAGTAACAGTTTTTGCGAACAGATGCGCATAACTAACATCATGACTAGCGTTTTATGCGGGAAGTACTAGGGTAGAGTCATCAAGTCATTAATTAACTTTGTAACTCAAATGATCTATATGAAAGGTTGGGTAAATAGGTAATTATGGCTTAATATTAGGTAAATAATGGGCAGTTTAGTACATTGTAGCATAGTTAATGGGGTAAATAAATGAATACATACATACATAGCTTCACGCTATATCCCGCATATAGCAGGGTAGGTAGAGGGAACCTAGTGTTAAGACACTTCGTTCCCCACTTTCCGCCGAATCGAGGCATTGGGTGCTGAGTGGCGGAACTCAACGCCACGCTTTGCCTTGTTACCAAGCCAAATATCATTTCCATTTCCTGGAGTGGGAATCGAACCCACAACCTGTCGCTTTACAGTCGCACGCTTGTACCTCTGCGGCACAACAGACGTTATGGCTTAATATTAGGTAAATAATGGGTAGTTTTATGATGTTTTAGTTTGTAGTTGAATATTTATGGGGTAAATTAATGACTGAACTAAAAAATTCAAGATAATCAAATTCATATTTGATTATATAAAACAGAGGTCGATTTCCTTTTAGGGAAATGATTATGTTTAAATTTTTTTCTCTATTTTGATACGACAGACAAAGCGTGGTGTTAAGTTTTGCTACTCCATACAGAATGTTTTAATTTTGAGCGGAAAATGAGGAATATCTTGATACTAAATTCTCTACCCTGTTATAGGAAAAAAATCGTGAAGCTGGAAAACAAACAAAAATATTTCATAGCTTTAATTTTTGATATATCAATACAGATAAGTATTGCAAAAACTAAAGCAAGCTATAGTAATTTTAAATGATTACTATTTTGATCGAAATAATCACACATGTTTTTGTATTTGGGAATGCATTTTTCTTTGTAAAATATGTCGAGTTTTAAAACAAAAATGCTTTTAAATCGTGAAAATCAAAGATTCCTTCTTTTTAGTGACAAGCTTTGTAAAGTAGAGAACGGAATATCTAGACACTACGTCTTAACTACTCAACATTACGAGAAAAAGCTTGACGCTGCTAAAAAAAAGAAAAGTTTCATTCACAATTTACATTCACCACAAAATGCTAAACATTTGCATCGCAATCAACGTACCAGATTAGTCGCCCCACTGCCATTCCAAATTAAATCCATCCTAGAAAATTGTGACAAACGCCATCCGTCATCCGACCCCTCATTTGCATGAGAAAAACTGTTGAAGAACAACTATTTATCAAATGGCGAGAGGACTTCCGGCGTGACAGAGGCGCGATGAGCTTCCGCTGTATTCTGCCAAAAAGCTTTAGTTTTGTATTTGATGTTACTGGAAGAGCTTTTTTATATTATCATGATTTTTATGTTATTTAATTCAGAAAGACATATGAAGGAAAGGTGAACAGCAAGAAAGGTAACAAGAAAGGTAACGGGGACTCCTTTTGACCTTTGAGAACACAGTATCAATGATACTGGAGGAAGGTCATGTAAGAAGCATGAGGACCCACTGGAGGGAATGTATGTTTAGGTTAATGATTGTGAACGAGGCGATAGCTGTAGTAGCCTTTAGCCCTCCGTTTTCTCTCTCTCTCTCTCACAGGAAAATCCTAGTGCTATAAGGCCTTTGGTGTAAATTTTACTCATTTATACAATTTACTATTTACTGTTAATCAGATGAAAAGGAGCTAAAATACTAATAATTGTGTCCTCAAAAAAATATTTTTATTACAAATTAATAGTTATTTATACTCTCCATTAAAACTGTTTCATCGTGAAGTTTGTAGGTCTTATATAGACCTTAGATCTTAGGTCTTAATTAGATCCTTAATTAGGGGAATTAACATGTTTATTGTTGTTATTTCTTCTGGTCAGATAAGAAAATTAAAATTGGAATTAGATGGAAAAGGGAGAAGTGTCGTAATACTACACTATACTACACGTTTCCCTTATTCCCTGACTTTATATCTTATATCTATCTATATATATATGAAACGCGTGCAATACTGAGTGACTGACAGACAGCGTACAGGCGAAACTACTAAAAACTACGCCAGATAAAATTGAACTTTGGCATGTAGGCTTCTTGTTGAATATAGGGGAGCATTAAGAGTAATTCCTTAAATCCTAGTATTTCTTTTCTCATAAATTATTAAATTTTTTAAACCATATCTAGAATACTTACATCCCCAATGATCGCGCTGATTGGGGAGCGATCTCCATTTAGATAATTTAGTGTTTCTCTCTGATGAAATATACGAGGGCATTCCTTGATTGTGGCCTGATGTTGTTATCTTGATGTTTGCCATTTTGTTCTACCTGTTATCCTAATCGTTTTAGATTTGGTGGAAATGTACAGAAATAAGATATTTTATGTATATTTTTGGTTATATAAATTATATTAATATGTGAGGAAACTTTGGATTCCTTTTTAAAGAATAATGTGGATACATGTATGTAAACGCTTGTCGTGGCGAAGAGGCACAAGCGTGCGAGTGTAAACGCGACAGGTTGTGGGTTCGATTCCCACTGCAGGAAATGGAATTTTCATTTACTGGGTTAGGTAACCAGGCAAAGCGCGGTATTGAGTTCCGTCACTCAACACGTAATGCCACGTAATGCCTCAATTCGGCAGAAAGTGGGAAACGGAGTGTCTTAACATTAGGTTCTGTCTGCCTACCCTGCGGTACACTATATGCGGGATACAGCGTGAAGCTATGTATGTATGTATGACTTTTTTGGCACATTATCTTTATTGATATTTTTCCAGGACGATCATAATAGCGATAAATTCTTTAAAAAAAATTTTTATAGCTTAAAACATGCGTACAATGCTCCGAATTTATATGGTAATTAATATGATGATTTTATCAAAATTATAATTCAATGTCACATCTTTATATATCTATATAAGGTTGGTTACGGATTCAAATCCAATTAAGTGAAATATTTATATACCTGTGGCCGTCGTTACGCAGTCGTATAGCATCTGACAGTAAACCCGTTTGGTTGTGGGTTCGATATCCACTAGGGGTAAAAGGTTATATTAAAATTATTATCATTACTACCCGGATATAATAAAGAGAGCCGTTGAGTTCCACCACTCAATACTCAATATATTGATCTATCTAGCTTATTATGTTGAAAAAAAACGTGAAGCTAGAAAAAATAATATATATTATGTTAAATTAATATTTTCAAACGCCAGTCGTGGCGCAGAGGCACAAGCGTGAGACTGTAAACGCGTCAGGTTGTGGGTTCGATTCCCACTCCAGAAAATGGAATTTTTCATTTCCTGGGTTTTGGTAAAGCGCGGCGTTGAGTTCCGCCACTCAGCACACAATGCCTCAATTTGGCGAAAAGTGGGGAACACAGTGTCTTAAAACTAGGTTCCCGCTGCTTAACCTGCCATATGCGGGATACAGCGTGAAGCTGTGTATGTAGTATTTTTTTAGACTAAAGCCTAACAAGGTGCGGCCTAAGGTTTACAATTAACTTCAAAATTTCATTAAATTATTAAGAAAGTAAAAATCAACGAATATTTTAACAGACTTTTTTGCTTATTTCACCAAAATATGTGAAGAAAAAACTTTGGATTCCTTTTTACGAAAATTATGTGGACGGAGGTTAATGAAACTTGGTACACTTATAGTTTATGTAGCGGAGGAGTGCACAGTGATAATATCTTCTTAAAATATTGCATAAAAAATATATTAAACGACCATGGTTTGACATGTATGCTTATATAAAGTGACGTATACATTGATAGACAACGCGTTGTTAACGCGACAACGGGAACTCTAGTACATTTAAAATAACATTAATACTAAATTACATACACATACGTAATACATAAAAAGCGTTACTGTTAAGAAAGCCACATCAAAATTCGATATTTTCACATGTGCCTTCGATAGCTCAGTTGGTAGAGCGGTGGACTGTAGACGGTTGATAATTGTAATCCATAGGTCGCTGGTTCAAACTGGCTCTCGAAGGATTTTTTGATGAATCTGAATTATGTATATTTTAAAGTGCATTATATATTTATAGTTTTATGAGGCTTACTTTTTTTTCTTTTATTTCTTTTGTACTTCTATATATGGAAAGAGCTTATATGGAAATACACAATAAAAAATATGTATTTTTTATTAATTATAATTATAATTTAATAATTTTTTATTTTTTAAATATTTTTCATTTGAAACGTATAATGGACTGAGTGCAGGGTGACGCTCTCTCCTGTGTTCTCTTTCAAACATCGTTTTGGATAAGTGTTCGGGATTCGAAAAATTGAAACAACGGGGAACCATCTTCCATAAATCTGTCCAAGTCCTAGGATACGCAGAGATGATTGACTCTGATAGGTAGAACATTTACAAGAAGCGATGGAAGACGGCTATCTAGCTCTGAACACACCTCGAGACAGGCAGGCCTCCAAGTTAATGTCTCTAAAACAAAATACCTCAAAGCCTCAAGGAATGAGGACACTCAACAACAAGACAGCCAGGCAACGAGACCTTTGTTGTAGTGGAGGATTTCGTGTATCTAGGATCTACTATCACAAACAAGAACGAAATATCTAGAGAAATCAATCAAAGAATTGTGGCTGCCAATAGGTGCTACTCAGTCTTCTAAGATATTTCCGGTCCAAACTTCTGTCCAGCACACGAAAATCTTCCTGTATAAGACCTTGTTGCGACCAATACTCTCACCTACGGCTCTGAAACGTGGGTGCTGAGTAAAAGCAATGCAAATATATGTTGTCGGTGTTTGAGAGAAAAATTCTAAGGCGTATTTTTGGGGCTGTGTTTGAGAATAACATCTGGCGTGGACTAGACACAACCACGAGTTTTTACCATCTCTCTTTAACGAACCAACTATCGTTAAAGTAATTAAAAGTAACCGTCTCCGTTATTGTAGGACATCGGAGCGAGTATGGAAAACCTCGAACACCTAAACGTCTTCTATACCAAACCTGATGGTCGTGTAGAAACCGGTGGCTTCGGCCAAAGCCGTGCTGGTTTGATGGTGCCGAGTAAGACCTTCATGTAAACAATTGGCAATCTGAGGCTGGAAGCGAGCTAAGAACCGTTCCGGTTGAGAGATATTCTGATCAGGCCAAGGCCCAATTTTGGGCTGTAGCGCCATAGATGATGATGATGATATATTTATAGTTTTGGTTTTTCTTTAGTTTTTGTACTTCTATATATGGGAAGAGCCATTTGGAATACAATAATAAAAAAAATATGTATATTTTTATTAATTATAATTATACTTAATAATTTTTTATTTTTTTTAAATATATTTTTTTAACCTCACGCTGTATCTCTTCTGCATATATAGCAGGGTAGGCAGAGGGAACCTGAGCAACCTAGTGTTAAGAGACACACACTCCGATCTCTTTCAACAATTCCGTTCCCTACTTTCCGCCGAATTGAAGCATTGCGTGTTGAGTGGCGGAACCCACGCCGCGCTTTGCTCTTTGTTACCAAAACCCAAGAAATAAAAATACCAAATTTTACATTTCCTGGAGTGGGATCGAACCCACAACCTGTCGCATTTACAGTCGCACGCTTGTGCCTCTGCGCTACGACAGGCGTCATTTTTTTTTTAATTTCAAAATTACATAATATAAAAAATATTTAAAGTAAAATTAAAGTTCTAACACTCTATGAATCTGCCTGGAAGTTTAAACCTAGAACCTCATATTCAAATTCAGATTAAATTAATCAACATTGAATTTAATCTGACAGATTAAATTCATTCAACAAAAAATAAGAAATTTCATACTCACTTACAAAAAAAAAAAAAAAATCACTCCACCGAGAAGAGTTCAATTCAATTACCTTTAGAATTATCCTGAAAAACCCGCAAACAAATTATACCGAATTGAAAACGACAAAGAGTAACCCTCCAACGCTACTGTTTCTGGAATCTCGCAACCGTGTGGAATCACTACAGGAGACCCCATTATGTCTCGTCTCAATTAATTGAAAAGTCCAAATATATTTTATAAATAACGTAAAAAATTATATATTTTTAAGATTATTCTTAGTAATATTTTTTGAAAATTGTATAAAAATTATGGTGAATGTTATTTTGTGTGAAATTGTTATTATTTTTTGGTGTTAAGGTAAACAAAAAATTAAGCAAAAATTATATACGAAAAGTAACAGATTAAAGACGTAAGCTTGGTTTCATTTTGGGCACAATAAAATGAAACTTAGTGATATTTTACTATGCCATTTTTCTACAAACTATTTTCTAAGCCATGATCTCTAATAAGTTAAATTCTACTTCAAAAACCAAACTAATGTATTGCCCAACGATAACAAATATGTGATAACCATACATAATACACTAAAATTTATATCTATTATTGTCGTATAGCAATATGTTCCAACCGGTTCCTACCACAACGACTCTAAATACTCATCAACCTCATTATTCTCTTATCGAGGTAAAAAGGGATGGATAACGCAATTTCTACCATGTCTTCTTTAAGCTTATGTCCTCATTCACTAGTCATCAAGCTCTTATCATACCTAAGTATCTCTCTAATAATGTAATATATCTCATTGACGAAACATACCAGTCGTTTAGGTAAAGAGGTCTATCTTTTATAAAAGAAATATTATATATAAGTTTATTAGAAGAATTACAAATTATCCATGCATTGGAAATTAGAAAATTATAGAAAAGCTACTCCATTCTTTTTTCTTTTCGCTTATTTCAAGGAGAACGTCGTGATTTTTTTTTTCTTACAATTTACATAACTATGGGATGCCATGCTTAAAATATGAAGACAGAATTTTCTTAATAGCAACGACAAAACTTTTTCGTTTGGCTTTTCTGGCTCTAAAAAATACAAGTAATAAAATCTTAAACAATGATTCTTTACATCACTTTTATACTGAAAGTCTTTCAAAATTCCTCCCAACATCGGAATTCGTGAATAAAAAAAGTACTTTCCCATCGCTGAACAAGACCAATTATACGCAAATGAATTTAACCCCCTTTAATGCTTAGAACTTTTAATTGCTGCTAAATCGAAATGGGATCACAAAAAACTGCTAACTCCATTGTTAGTTGTCAGAATGTCACACCCATGTGGGTGGGTAAAATTCTCATGTGGCTGCCTTTGTAACGTGACGCTTTTGTGTCTTGGCCTTAACCTTTAATAGGGAATAGATGACACTCTTTTTGATTCGAATGATGTTGGGTCAATTTTGTTATTAATCGTTGATGCTGTTTTTGATATATAATTGGTTTATCATTTCTATTTATAATTGTTTCGGATTTTAAAAATTTTACTCTGTGTTGCTTTTTTAGTAATGATGGAGAAGAACAATATTTTTTTTATCGTGATGTAAGCCAATATATTAAAATCGTGATTTTATATACATAAACAAGTTTCTACCAACCTGTATGAGTTTTTTCCAAGTATTCGGAAAACAATTCGCCAAAAACATGGTTTCCGTATTTTTATTTGAAATTAGCTTCAAATATAGCATATTCGAAAAAACACCTGCCAAATACGTGTTTTGTATTTTTATCTGAATTGTTTTTTTTTTTTGAATAAATAATTGAAATCATAATCTTATTTATAACGAGATAAGTGTGTGTGGGGAACGGAAACAGCAAAGACAATGGAGTGTCATAACACTAGGGCTTCTGATTCCTTCTGCGTACCCTACTTCGTGCGGGATAAGCAAAGCGTGAAGCTATGAAAAAGATAAGTGTGTTTCTAAATGTAATTACTGAAAAACGAATTATAACAGTATTATCATAGGCCTCTTTTATAAATTTCACTACCTGAAACTCCCATGGCATTGTATAAAAATTCTTTCACAGTACATAACAATACAAATTTTAAATACCCCATTCACAATATGTATTTATACAAAAAATATAGTTTTAATTACACTCAAATCGAATCACAGTCAGTCACAAGCATGAGGGATACAATTAATATGCATAGAAGGGTTGCGTCGGTCAAGGATTCGCCACGCTTCGGTATATTATCTTGATTCATCAAATGCTGACGGGTTAAGATGAATCAGCGGATGAGGGTTGGATGCTGGAGCCAAAGTTTTTAAATATATATTTATTATATATAGTAATGAAGTGAAAGATAATACATGTTTAATTTTCATTTTAGTTAAAGAGATAAAAAACATCTTTGTAAAAAGGAGAGTCGTTGAGAGAGGAGAGATGAGGCAAAACTCACCCCTATTGACTATTTATAGAAAACACAGTGAAATTTGCTATATTAACAGGGGAAGTACAGCGCCGCACCTTTGTAAAAGAAATATATATATTTCCAGTCAGGTTGATAGTATATAGCATATATATATATATATATATATAGATATATATATATGTTATATATATATATATATATATATATATATATATACTTGTATATATCTTGTAAAAATTATATATAAGCAAAAACCTCGTTAAAAAAATAAATTACAATATTGTCTTAAATTCATTAATTATTTTAAATTGAAAAAATATATTAGAAAAGAATAAAACTCAAGAAAATAAAAATTTCTATTATTTTATGAATGTTTTATTAAAGATATATGTGAATTATACTATAACTGATTTTATTTATATAAAAATTTGAAACATCAATAACAACAATATATATATAAATTTATTGTTATTGTTCGCAAAAAAGTTTGAGAAGTACCAACATCCTGTGATTTATTTAGGCTCACAGTTGAAGGGTTAAGTCGCCATTAATTGACGGTATTCGCGCATCACTTCGTTAAAAGAAGGGATTATAACTGTAATTTGATACCATACTGTAGTTATAATGATTTTTCAAAATTACCCTTTATGTATTTAAATATATAAGACTAAATATATGTATTTATTGCGTAATTTTAATTTAATATTAATTGCCTTTAAAAAAACTACTTTAGTAAATAGTGGGTAATTAAATTTTAGTGACGAAGTTATATTACAAGGTGGAGAGACCAATTTGTGAAAAATGTTATATTTTGTATACACTAATAAAAAATCATCGTAAATTTATGACTTTTTCTCATAGCAGGGTAGTTAGAGAGTGTCAAGACACTCCGCTTCTTAAAACGGATAATTTACGGATGTGTCTCAACGCAATGAATTGTTTTTAATTTTTTACAGGGTAGGCAGAGGTTTTCAGAGAACCTAGTGTTAAAACACTTCGTTCTCTTTTAATATTTCCGTTTCCCACTTTCCGCCAAATTGATATTGATTGCCTCGATGTGAGAGCGAGGAAATGAAAATACTAAATATTATTTAATATTTTCATTTCCTGGAGTGGGAATCGAACCCACAACCCGTCGCGTTCACAGTCGCACGCTTGTGCCTCTGGGCCATTACAGGCGATGATTTTTAAATGGATACAGTTTTTTTACTGATATTCTAGGCGATCAGCTTCCCTAAGATCGCCCTTTGGCCAAATTAGGGAGGAAGGCGATGATAGTATGTCAAATTTAGCTTTCAATATTTGACCCACACTAACTAACATGGCAAAAAAAATAAAAGGACATAAAAAAGCTTATCGCATAATATTAATCCCATTAAGATAACAAGAAAGAATTTGATATGCAGATGAGTTGAATTACAGTAAAATTGATTGATTAGTCTTCATAATATGCCCGCATCATTACAAATTTGCTTGTAAGTGGCCACTTGAGAAACGCTTTGAGCCGATCATTTAAATATTATGGAATAAGGAGATATGATATTACACTATTTACATGATAAAAATTGAAGCAAAATAATTTAATAATACATACATACATAGCTTCACGCTGTATCCCGCATATAGCAGGGTAGGCAGAGGGAACCTAGTGTTAAGACACTCCGTTCCCCACTTTCCACCGAATTCAGGCATTGCGTGCTGAGTGGAGGAACTCAACGCGTTACCAAACCTAGGAAATGAAAAATTCCATTTCCTGGAGTGTGAATCGAATCCACCACCTGTTGCGTTTACTGTCGCACGCTTGTGCCTCTGCGCCAAACAGGCGTTAATTTAATAATAGAATCTATAATTTTCGATAATTTATTTGAAAATATTTATTATATTCATATGTGAAGGAAAAGTTTTCGATATGATTTGATGAAAATTATGCAGAAGGGGAATTATGTAATAAAATTTGGTATGGTAACTTTATATAAAGAAAAAGGGCAGAACGTTCTTATAATAATGGAGTAGAAATACATTAAATAATTAAATTAAATATAACACTAGCATGTGGTTGTGTTAATTTTCTTTACATCTCCAAGCCTTATATAACAGGGAAGTCAAAAAGTACCTAGTGTTAAGGTACTCCGTTTTCCACTTTCCGTCGGAGTTCAAAACACTGCGTGTTGAGTGACGGAACACAACGCCGCATTTTGTCTGGCCAGAGCAAAAAAATAAACAATTTTAATAAAATCATACCCACAATTGGGAATTGAACGCATTATCAATCGTAGTAACAGTCAGATGCTTTTCCATTGTGCCAAAATTTACGACAACAATTATAATAATTCTTGGCACTTATTGAATCATAATTAATTCGTAAGTAATAGTTTTTCATTACTTCCAAATAAGGAGATTATAAATTTGACTGTATTGTTTCATGAGTACCAAAGTACTCATATTATGTAAGTATTGTTAAAACAATACTTTTTACTGAGTGATAATTTTGATCTTTTTGATCTTATGATAGCTTCTCTTGTGGGTCCACTTATATTTGTTAAGATCTGATGAGTAGTTTTTGAGTTATCCGTAATAATTGTACTTTCAAGTGCTTTTTCTTTAAAACCTTTTTTTATTTTAATATTAATCATTGTATATACAATATATATTTCACTACTAAGCAATGTAAAGACGAATTAGCATACATTAGATATCAATTATGCAAATCCATACCAAATGATCGTGATTCGACTCAGCTGTCAAATGATTTCATTAAATATTTATAGTACGTATTTGATTATTGAATATGAATATAAGGTTATTTACTATATGGGTTTTTTTAGGATATTTAATCAAAATCTATGCGTTTTATAATATTTTAGACTATAATAACCATTTTTGTTTATTTTTTTCTCGTTTAAAGGTTTTTTTAAAGAGTTAGACGGAGAAACCAGGATGTTTTGTTTTGTCTTACCACATTAAGTAAATGAAAATAATTTAAATATAATCATATCCTCAATTGGGAATCGAATCCACGACAAACGTGTTTACAAACAAACATTGCAGTATGACAATGCCTAATATCTTTGGGCTTTCTAAATGGCCTCTTAAAATTAAAATATTGTAGTGATACAAGAAACAAAATAGTAACTAATACAATATAAATGAAATTAGTGGGATTCTAAAAGACATATATATATATATATATATATACGAAAATTAGGAAATTTCAAAAACTTTTTAGTAATAACCCTACTAAGGTTAAGAATAAGATGCATACAAAGAACGGCGTTGGGCTCCGCCACTCAAAATACAATGTCTCGTTTTAGGTGAAAGCAGAATTGAATGTCTTAACATTTAGTTCCTTCTTCTTAACCTAGCTTCATAGCAGCAAGCAAAAACAATTATTTTTTCATTTAAAATTACTACACTATTAAAAGTAATGCAGGAAATGTTTGTATTTTAATTTTCTGGGTTTGGTAACAAGGCAAAGTGCGACGTTGGGTTCCGCCACTCAGCACGCAATGCTTCAATTCGGCGGAAAGTGGGGAACAGAATTGTTATGAGAGAACGGAGTGTCTTAACACTAGGGTCTCAGGTTCCCTCTGCCTACCCTGCTATATGCGGGATACAGCGTGAAGTTAAAAAAAAAAACTTTTAAACATACAATATTTCTTTCAACTATAGATATCTCAAAAAGTTCTAAGATTATTTTCTTAAAGCAAAGTTTGCAACGCTCCAAGCTCAATGTTATTACCACGTTACTTCGGATTATTGTCTTCGAATTCTCTTCGAAGCGTAAAATCTGAGGGTTATGAGGACGTTGGGAGTATTTTAGATGGATACATTCGACTTCGGAAGTCAAGATTTTATGTACGAAGAAAATATATGTGTACTATTTATGTTTGTGGTTTATTGTGCTTTTAAATTATACTTAGTTGTTAAATACATACATACATAGCTTCACGCTGTATCCCGCATGTAGCTGGATAGGCAGAGGGAACCTAGTGTTATGGCACTCTGTACCCCACTTTCCGTCGCATTGAGGCATTGCGTGCTGAGTGACGGAACTCAACGCCGCGCTTTGCCTTGTTACCAAACCCAGAAGATGTAAAATTCCATTTCCTGGAGTGGGAATCGATCCCACAACCTGCCGCGTTTACAGTCGCACGCTTGTGCTTCTGCGCCACGACAGGCGTTAGGCGTTGTTAAATACATTTATTTTAAATAATATATTTTTTAAATAATCTATAATTATTAAATACTTTTTAAATACGCCTTTTTCCAAACAAATCTAGTGTGAAGAGGTCGTTCCAAGCTCTGGTTAGTTTTCCAATTAAGGTATAGCATTAAAAATAATAGCCTAAAAAATGAAAAATGAGAATATGTAAAATATAATAAAATCATACTCACGCTTTATGTATAGCTAAGTGGTCAGCTGTAACCTAGTATCACGACATGACGTTCGCACGGACAGACAGACAGAGCAGAGATATTCACATATATTTAATTTTTTTTAGCTTCACGCTGTATCCCACGTATAGCAGGATAGCCTGCGAACCTAGTGTTAAGACACTCCGTTCCTTGTTACCAAACTCAGAAAATGAAAACACTAAACTTCTAAATTTCCTGGAGCGGGACTCGATCCCACAACCTGTCGCGTTTACAGTTGCACGTTGCCTCTGCGCCATGAGAACCGTTAATTTAATCATATTAATTTAAAATCACTATCTCCTATCAAAACCACAATCCCTACACTATCATATCAAAAATAAAAACAACCAAAACAAAAATAGATAAAAAAAGTTGACAGCAGTATTAAAAACGGTTACAAAAACACCAATCCGCAACCCAAGATTAACAGTCGCATTTATTTGAGCGATTCAATTTTTGATATCGGTTGAATTTTTGCACAGAACACTATAGAAAAATCGACCCTCGACAACCAAAGTATCATTTTAGATCAAACACGTGATAACGGTTATAAGAACACCCCTATTATTCGATACAATAAAACTGAAGTGACAACATATTCTTCACTGTGCTACGAAATTACAGTAAGGATGATTGACTTAACTGATGTTAGACGTTTGAATGAAATTAAATCTTAATACTTAGACAACAAAGTATAAAACTCCCTATTTTTTTATGTATTTGATGAAATATTTTGGGGTGACAAAGCCGCGATAGTAGTAAAGGTTAGGTAGCGCAGATACGCTGCTAATGGAGATTGGGAAAAATATAGCGTACCGGTCGGTATAACTCGGATGTCTTCATGAATATTGAAGATGTATTCGATATTATTTGATTACTTTTATACAATGCGATGCGTTAATGCTAGTCATAAAATATATATTTGGTAATATTATTTATTAGAACGTTATATTAAGTATTATTATAGTAGCAATTGTATCTCCTAAGGAATGTAAGAATAAAATTTATGTGTATGTCTGTACATGAAACATAACAATCTGAACAGTACAGTAACAATATTTATATAATATAGTAGCACCTAAAAAGAAATGAAATGTTTCTCATATCAGCTTTTTTCATTTAAGATAAACATTATTTAAGTATTAAATGAGACTATTTTTGGCATATCATTTGGTATTCGAAAATATATTTTAGAAACCTCAGATTCCTCTACAAGTTATTTAGATACCTCTGAAACTGTATTTTCGAATAATAAATCAAATGCTGTTAAAATTAATACTGTTAAAATAGTTTCATTTAAATATTCCCCAAAAAAGTGAAACGCGGACAACTACCAGATCAACTGACAAATTTATATACTATCATATTAAAATTGTAAATGCGAAAGTTTGTGAGTATCGATTTGTTGCTCTTTCTACTTTAAACTGTACAGTGATATCACTTATATATGACACAGGTTAAAAATTATATCGTGTAAAATCTGTCGTGGTGCAGAGGCACAAGCGTCCGACTGTAAACGCGACAGGTTGTGGGTTCGATTCCCACTCCAGGAAATGGAACTTTTAATTTCCTAGGTTTGGTAACAAGGCAAAGTGCGGCGTTGAGTTCCGCCACTCAACACGCAATGTCTCAATTCGGCGGAAAGCGGGGAACGGAGTGTCTTAACACTAGGTTCCCTCTGCCTACACTGCTATATGCGGGATACAGCGTGAAGCTAAGTAAGTAAGTAAGTTAAAAATTATAAATAATTCGTATAACTTGGCCATAATATAAAGATAAGTATCTAATAGAAATACACCTGAAAAAAAGCTACTTAACTAAACAAACACCACATTATAATAAACGGACAAAAGATCAACAAATAAATATAAATAAACAAGAAAATCTCGCAAAATTCAAACCATAACACGAATAAGTTTCACGCATGTATGACACAATACATTAATCGTAGATTACCCTTGGATTATTAATATTCAGTCAACTAACCAAAGGGGTGAATACTTGCTGAATCTCGTGGCGCAGAGGCACAAGGGTGTGATTTTAAACGCGACAGCTCGTGGGTTCGATTCCCACTCTAATAAATGAAAATAATCATTTTTTTTATCTTCACGCTGTATCCCACCAGAGAACCTAGTGTTAAGACATTCCGTTCTCCACTTTCCGCTAAATTGAGGCATTGCATGCTAAGTCGCGGAACTCAACGCCGCGCTTTCCCTTGTTACCAGAGCAAGAAAATGAAAATAATAAATATTATTTATTAATTATATTCAATGGAGTTTCAAATATTCAATAATATTTAGCATTTATTTTGTGGTAACCATGCAAAGCGCGGCGTTGAGTTCCGCAAATCTGCACGCAATGTCTCAATTCGGCGGAAAGTGGGGAACGGAAATTATTAATATTCAGTCAACTAACCGAAGGGGTGAATACTTGCAATGTCGCGTCGCAGCCAGCAACGCGTGAGCAATACGGATAATTAATATGAGGAATTTGTGATATGGAAACGCGTTGGGTTGAATTTTTAGTTTATGTTTAAAGGATAGAAGATGCGTTTGATTGTAAATGATGTTGTCGGTTCGATTTTCATTTGAGGGTAAGTTTATATAATATAAAATAGTTTTTCTCTAATAAATATTTTTATTTAATAGAGAAAAAGGAGAGGACGAAGTGTCTTAGCTCTAGGTTCTCTCTGTGTATATTGTTATGTGTTATAAAGCGTGAAGCTGTGAGAGCGAGTATTGTAGATAAAACACGATATAAGGTTCCAATATCTTAAAAAGGGGCCGAAAAGTGGATAGCCAAGGAGAACTGATCTGAAACTAGGTTAATTTTTGTTTTTTTCTAAGTATCTATGTATTTATATGTGAAACAAAAACTTTGTACCCCTTTTTAAGAAAATTACGCGGACGGAGGAGCATGAAACTTGCCACACCTATAGTTTATACAGCAAAGGAGTGCAGAATGATAATATCTTTTTAAAATTATGCATAAAAATATATTAAATTAATAAAATAAATGTTACACACGCTACCATGGTTTGACATCCATGTTTATATAAAGTGACATATACGTTGCTAACGCGTCTATGGGGACACTTGTATGTAAGAAAAAGTCAACCTTAAAAAAAACTTGTAAATGTTACAAAGTAATCTTTAGAATGAATAATAAAAGGTGAAATAGATGAAAGAACATGATCAATTAAAAAATCTAATAGAATCAGTCTGTCCAGTAGAATAGTAAGTAATTCGTAAAAAAAAAAACATTTCTTATAAGATATTGTATATTAGGTGGTAAAACTCAATTCAAATTTACTTTAATCTGACTTATATGAAGAATAATATGAAAATAATCGCATATATTATAAATTACAAATATTCACTTGAGCGAGAATCGAACCTAATACCTATGCGATTAAAAACAAATTTTAACATCATTTTCAATTAAATTATTTATTTTTCCTTTAGGAAAATCCAATATATTTATGTTCCCCTAACTTGATCTCGTTTTTGAAAATAATCTTATTAGAAATATGATGCATCCAATCTTCCATTGTAATGGCGTACCAATTAATTTTATTTTTTTTTTCACCCCTCAATTAAATTTAAGATAACTTTGTATCAAAAATTTGACAAAATTTTGATGTTTTTAACCGAATTCTGAAAAAGGACGTTCTCCATTCCATGGTTTTTTTATGTGTGTTACATCATTTTTTACTGCATCAACTGGAACTATTTTTGATGATACTTTTTAAATTTGATAGATAGTACATCTGAAGTTAAATTTCTATTAAATTAGCCTAGTATTATTTTAATTATACGTAAAAATGTTATTTATTGTGTATTTTATATAAAATCAATTTCTTTTTTTCTCACAATATTAATTATCTAAAAAACAAAAAAATGCCATTTTCTTTTTCGATAAAACCATTCAACAGAGACAAATAGCACAGTTCCCTCTGTGAATTCATTGTAAACGAGATGGTTATGTTCTACTCACTCCACTTTCACTGAAGTTAAATATACATACATGGCTTTACGCTGTATCCCGCATATAGCAGGGTAGGCAGATGGAAGTGTTAAGACACTCCGTTCTTTCCGCCGAATTGAGGCATTGCGTGCTGAGTGGCAGAACTCAACGCCGCTACTACTACTAACTACTTTATTTTTATATATAACAAAGAGTATTTTGTCATCCATTTGTGATATACGAAAACCTGTCAGGGGTGAATACATTACGAATCCCAATCCCAATTTTCAAATTGTCAAGCCTAATATTACTCACAATCGAATAACGTAACGATATTAGGGTGTCATTATTTCCAATTACTTATTTAATAAACGATTGTTATACAAATTATTTGTTTAATAGGTTATCTGTTGATGATTTTTTTTTGCTGAGTTCATAAAAGGAGAAGGTTATCAATTCAACTGTATTTTTATGTGTTTAAGTTTTTACTAGGTGAACCAATTTAGATGATTCTTTTTTTTATATCATAGCAGTGGCGAAGGGTGAAAATTTTAGTTAAGTAAGCCGGTAAATTAAGGGAAACCAATGTCTATTTAGGGAACCTGGTATATATATTTAAGGAAGCCGGTATTTTTTAGGAAAGCCGACATATTTAGGGAAACCGGTGTAGGATGGCAAGGTATTTAGTAATGTCACTATTAAATTTTGCCGATGATTTTTTTAGGTCTATAAGATGTCAGAGCTTGTTTTTTTTAGCAATTTTATTACCAATATTTTCTGGCGACCTTTTTTTTTGTAGCTCTCACACCTTGTTTGATTTTGTTTTTTCGAGCTCCACATTTTACTGACAGATATTTAGACTGATTCAATTCGATTCTCACTTGAGGGAATAATTTGTTAAAAATTGTATTCAATTTCCTTTGGAAGACAAAGCTCGGCGTGGAGTTACACTTCTCTATAATAATGTGGAAAAGCTAATTTGATCATCATTTATTTTATATCTAAAATATTAACATAAATAATGACCGAATCACAATACTAATAACACAAAATTATATGAATTAAAATAATAAGCTAATATTATACTATCATTATGATAAACTATCCCATCCATTAGGATCTACTAAAATAGGACCCAGGGGTGAGCAACCTTTTTTTACCAATGGTCTTAATCAAATTTAGAAAATTTTGAATAGCCAAAATTAAAATTTTGAAATTTAGTTGGTCTTATAGGTTTAATAGAATTTAAAATTGTATTCATATTAGAAGAGAAGAAGCTCCTTAGCATTCCATGGATTTACCGTGAGTGCCCATCGCGTGCAGAGAGAGGACTGTGGAGAGCGCCTGGGACTTACGACCCAACGTGTAGGTTTAAGGGACCTCTTTGAAATGCGCATTAACATTCACCTCCACTGTCCGCTCTCCTCTCTCTACCAACTAACTAACCAAATTTGAAAAGATTATACTAAAGCCGCTTTCGAAATACGTGCTAGAAATGAACTGTTAATAATTCTAGACAGGCCGAGATCTTTTAGAAGGTAATAGAGAGATTTAGCTGTTATACTATATATGTATTAGATTATAAAAATACGAAATCTGAAACAAATATATGATGAATATCTGAATCTGTAGCATAAATAATAGCTTGCCAGGCCACATAAAATTATTAAGCAGGCCGCCTCGCCGAAGAACGCGGGTTGCTCACCCCTGCATTTAACGTTCACAAATTACTATGAAACATCAATCTCTCTGTTAATTATTATGACATGGCGCTTTGAAAATAATTAGAATTTACTGTTAGCTTACACGCTATGAGTGGACATGTTGACATACGTTATATATCAAATTTTGTAACGTTATATATCAAAATTTAAAAGAGATGAGGAAGGAGAAAAAGAAATATGTTCCTTACCTTCGAGTCACTAAAGGTTGATTATCTTTTGTTCTTCAGTGTTTCCTTTTTTTTACAATGTATGAGTCTTAATTAAATTTGAATGAGACTATATAGTCTGATGTTACATTAGCTAGTGTTTCACATTAGCTGTCATATAAAAAGAGACATCAATATTATCTCATTCAAGTGACGCGGTACGTAAAAAATATAGTCAAATTGCGAATCAAGGAGGATATTTGAAATCGGTTAAAAATAATAAAATATGTGCGACGTTCTTCTAAATTTTAATACTGCTTTCATTATTGTCAATATAGAAGATAGTTCCCTTTACTTATCTACCTGCTACCTGTAAATATAAAAAAAATATGAAAAATATGAAAATCGACTTTAAATAGAATACATTAAAAAGTAAAATTATTACGAGTAACTCATAAACAACTTATTTGATCTTAACTAAATTTAAATGAGGTCACATCTGAGCACTAGCTATCATATAAAGAAGAGTCATTAAAATTCTTTCACCCAATAAAAAATCGTGTGACTTACACACTTAATAAAACACAATCGAACTGAGATCCTCTTCATACATACAAATACATAGATTCACGCTGTATCCCGCATATAACAGGGTAGGCATAGGGAAACTCGTGTTAAGGAGCTCCATTTCCCACTTTCCGCCGAATTGACGTATTGCGTGTTGAGTGGCGGAACTCAACGCCGCGCTTTGCCTTGTTACCAAACCCAGGACATGAAAATTCCATTTCCTGGAGTGGGAATCGAACCCGCAACTTGTCGCGTTTACAGTCGCACGCTTGTGCCCCTGCGCCACAACAGGCGACAGGCGCAAAAAAGTTAAAAAGACTAAATCATAACTGCCTTCACTATACTCAATACAAATATATCTTCACTTTACATATCTACCTGCTACCTGTAATTGACTGTCAATCACATACAAGATTAAAATAAGCAAATACGTTACAGTTATATATATTGTTAACTATATTAAAAAGAAAAGCGATTTAATTTAAACAAAATACATTAAAAAGTAAAATTATTACGAGTAACTCATAAACAACTTATTAGATCTGAAATAAATTTATATGGGACGACAACAGAAGCACTACTTATCTGATAAAAAAGAATCATCAAAATTAATTCACCCAAAAGAAAAATACATACAAAAATTAAAAAATAGAGTCGAATGGAGAACAAGTCTTTTTAGAAAACAGTTAGAAATAGTAAAAAGGCACAACGTTCTCCTAAATCGTATTACTGCTTTCACTATAGTCAATACAAATCCATCTTCCCTTTACATATCTACCTGCTACCTGTAATTAACTGTCAACCACATACAATATTATAATAAGCAAATACGTCACAGTTGTTTATCACTGTGTAATTATATATAGGACACTAATTAGTTTTCATATCGGTCACTTAATTGCTCCTAATTAACTGAACTTATCTTTGCAATATCAATTGCTAATATCTATATGGTGCTGAATGTGCGAATTTTGTATAGGTATGTAGAGTGTAGTAATAGAGCAAAGGTAATCTATTTATTATAATTAATGTCATATTTTATAATTTGCTCAGTGGCGGAACTCAAAGCCGCGCTTTGCATTGTTATCAAATCCAGGAAAGGAAAATACTGAAGTTTTTACATTTCCTGGAGTGGGAATCAATATCATAATTTTTATATATTTTTTATGTATTATTTTTAAAAGACACTATTATTCTGCACTCCTTCGCTATATAAACTATAAGTGTACCGAGTTTCATCCTCCTCCGTCCGCGTAATTTTCGTAAAAAGGGGTCCAAAGTTTTTGCTTCACGTATTAATATATAGATATAATAATAATATTAGATGTGATTGTATCTATTGTTTATTGATATCGAAATGAGTGTTGAAGGAAGACTATAGCGTGTCTATGATCTAGTCTATATTATCTCTGGTTTACAACTGTCAAATAAAGCAAACGTGTTCATTACAAAAACTGCTCGTTTTATTAGTAATTATAGTATCATTTGATATAGAGCTTTAAGAAATCAGCAAAGCAAACAGTGAACAAATTGCGCCTTAGTAAATTTTCGTAGACATATAGAAAATTTTACTCAAGGCAAGTATTTCAAAACACAAAATCTAAATCAAAAAAATCTAAATTGCAGTATTATACTCTGTGTGTTTTTTACAGATATCTTGCCAAATCAAACTCTACAGCTACATTCATAACATGCACTGAATCCATAAAACATCCGCAACCATCAAAACAACAATCTCAACTTGATATCATTAAAACATCTACGAACAATAACCTAATGCTACGTTATGGAATATTAGGGAAATTTCAAAATTGACGGGTCAAGTTGGCAAAGCATTAAAAACCAAAAACACCACCCAGAGGACCACTTTGCCTAAACACCGTCGCACATAAAATCTTACGACACACCTAAACAATACATACAGATACTCTAAAAACCGTTTGCTCATCAAATTTAACTCTTACTCTATCAAAATAAGGTGCACACATCAAAAATTGTGCAGCAATATAAATTTTATCAGGGTTTACTAAAATCATTACTGTGTTGCTTTGAAATGGACTAAAATAGCAACTTAGTTCCAACTTAACACACACTTCCTCTTCACATCACATCCATTGAGGTTTATCTATGGCAAATTAAACTATACATGTATCAAATACAGCAATGAATATCTATTCTATACAAAAACTCTACATGGATACTAGAGATCTACAATCAATTGTTAAGGCTCTTCGTTTAATTTAAACGGGACAATGGTCAACGGTCACTGTAACGTTGATCCTAAGTTATGAGAAGATTAGCCCTATCTTAATATCTGGAGTATTAACAAGGGAGATACGGGCGCGATTGAGTTAATGAAATGGTTGGGTGATGAGCGAAATTTATAGCCTTGAGTATTGTAGGAAGCTTGTGATTTGAATTACCTATTATTGTGTACTGTTTGGTTGTGTTTCTTGAAGTGTAGTTATGTTATTGGGATGTATGATCTTGAATTTTACATTTTTTTTATTATTTTTTTTTAACTTCACGCTGTATCCCGCGTAACGCGGGTTAGGCAGATGGATCCTGAGAACCTAGTGTTAAGACACTCCGTTCTCTTACAACAATTCCGTTCCCCACTTTCCGCCGAATTGAGGCATTGCGTGCTGAGTGGCGGAACTCAACGCCGCGCTTTGCCTTGTTACCAAACCCAGGAAATGAAAATACTAACATTTGCTGGAGTGGGAATCGAACCCACAACCTGTCGTATTTACAGTCGCACGCTTGTGCCGCTGCGCCACGATAGGCGCATTAAATAATAAAAATATATTATTTAGAACAACAAATAGTATTGTATCACTACTTACATATTTTACAAAACGATGTACATATCATATAAGCAATAGTGATATTGCAAGCCAGCGACTTGTTGCTATTACTTTTTATCAGGCGCTAAAAATATACTTTCGAATTGCAATTAAAGAAATATTTTACAAATTTACTAAGCTTTCATTAAGCAAATGATCTTATGGCTTGTGGTTTTGAGAGATGTGCTAGAGGTTGTGGGTTCAATATAGTTCCTACAGTAGTAGATCCATAAAGACCCGTTTACGCGTAAAATATACATTGCCTCAACAACGCGTATGTAGTGACATATTATGTGTACATTTATTAGTGTGTGTGTATGAAACACACTATGTGTGTTATAAGTATTTTAATGATTTAATATATTCCTAATATATTATCGTTAGGACCATAGTGGCTCAGTGGAACAGCATCTAATCATAAGCAAGGTTAATTGTGAATTCGATTCCTATTCTGTAAATGCGACAGGTTGTGGGTGCGATTCCCACTCCAGGAAATGAAAAATTCCATTTCCTGGGTTTGGTAAAAGGCAAAGCGCGGCGTTGAGTTCTGCCAGTCAGCACGCAATACCTCAATTCGGCGGAAATTGGGGTACAGAGTGTCTTAACACTAGGTTCCCTCTGCCTACTCTGCTATATGCGGGATACAGCGTGAAGCTATGTATGTATGTATGTATGATTCCTATTCGAGCATCGTTTTATATATTTCAATCACTTTCCCTCTCTACTAAAACATAACTCAGCGATGAGTTTCTCACGCAAACATCAACTTAAATTCATACGAAAAACGGAGAACGGAGTGTCTTAACACATCCTCTCTTTACCTACCCTACTACGTCAAAAAAAATGTCAATTTAGGTCACAAATACAAAACAAACTCCCCTACACAATCATCACCAAATTCAAAAGGACTTTAACACGTGAAATATTCAAGTAATTTATCAAACAGATATCAAGCGAAACTTGTTATTTTAGCTATTAACTCTCTTAGATCTTAAACTGAGTTTCATAATGTATTATTAATATACTTATATGCGAATTTCGCCTTTATTTCTATATGCAATAAAGGTGGAGTACTTGTTGACAGTTTCAATAGGAACGCACAATGCATTATAAATTGGTGCTATTAATAATAGTAAATATGATGACAATGTAGAGACAATGCAGAGGCACAAACGTGCGGCTGTAAACGCGACTGGTTGTGGGTTCGATTCCCACTCCAGGAAATGTAAAATTTAGTATTTTCATTTCTTGGGTTTGGTAACAAGGCAAGGCGCGGCGTTGAGTTCCGCCACTCAACACGCAATGCCTTAATTTGACGGAAAGTGGGGAACGGAATTGTTGTAAGGGAACGGAGTGTCTTCACACTTGGTTCTCAGGTTCCCTCTGCCTACCCCGCTATATGCGGGAAACAGCGTGAAGTTAAAAAAAAAAAAGATTTTTAAACAGGTATTAATTTTCAAACCCGCATCTGTCTTTTAACTCCAGTACCGCTAATTACCTATAATTTAGAATTCCTTGCACAGATTATGCACTCCCCTAACAAATAGAGATGTGCTGATAACTTACAATCCCGCGCACTGACAAATGGTGTTAATAAGAAACCTGTCGCGGTGGGATTAGGCGGTGTTAATTGTAGCGCCTACTGCTAGTGATGTGACTTTAAATGTTTAAGGTTTTAATTTTAAATAAGTAATTTAATAAGTAAAATGTAATATAATATGAAGGCAAAAAAGAAATTAAACAAAATGAAGTTATTGTCTAATAAGACAATAACTTCATTAAATTAGTAATAACCAAAGCGAGAAAATGAAACTATAAATTAATATAAATATTTAATATTTTCATTTCCTGCAGTGGGAATTGAACCCATGATCTGTTGCGTTTCAATTATACGCTTGTGGCTTATTATATGTGTTTAAATATGTATATATATATATATATATATATATATATATATATATATATATATATATATATATATATATATATATATATATTCCATGGGCTATATAATTTTCCACCTTAATCCCTTCCATCAACCATCTATGTATTATCTTTAAATGAATAGACTAGGACATAAACAGATACCTGCATTATGAAATTATTTTGTTTTCTAGGAAAAATGCAGTTAGTATATGTATATAATATAAGAGAAATGAAAATAATATAAAAATAATTATTTGACTGTGCCACGATAGTCTCTTTACCATATACAATTTTATTATTATAATAAATGTATATTTATGTACATTCAAAATAATTTAAAACAATTTTATTGTCCGCCATCTAACAAACAATGTCTTAAATTTTGGCGGTAAGCAGCGAGTGTCTTGACCACTTAAGTTCACTTTGACAACCCTGCTACACGGAATAAAGCGTGAAGCTGATATTGTTTTTTATTTTAATAATTTCCCATGAAATCCAATTGATCGTTCAATTGCATTAATTTACAAATATTAGCGAGCAATTAACTAAACACATGCCACGTGGTCGCCGCGGGCTTTTTAAACAAAAAGTTAACAATTATAATATGTAATAATATAACGAATAAAACATTTTGATTTCCGGGTTCGAGGGATGATTTGTAACGAAACGTTAACCTATTATTAATATTGACGCTATTATTTGACTTACACGATGTTTGTGGGTTCGATTCCTACTCGACGGCATACGATTGTAATTTTCGTGAAGCTCCTGCTGAAATCTATTTTTTTTTTATCAAAATGAAAATATTCTATATTCAAATAGGCTGTTACAAACACTTTCGAATCATTAATTAACAAAAAGATATCAGTAGTGTCAGTCTAACCGGAAGCTATCACACGATCGGATGGCAGTTCTGCTAAGAAGAGCCGGCAAGAACTCAACAGTTCTCTTTCCAAATAAAATTTTACAACAAATTTATAACTTAAAGAGCTTCCCAGGTGAGCATCAACAGCATTTAATTCCCGATATTACCATCGGTATTCTTGGATAGAATAATATATTTTTTTTGATAAAATGTTTTTAAACTTTAAATTATTGAAAAATGTATCGATATCGACTTCACAAAATACCTCACATCACTATTTGATAATTCAAAAGCGTCACTGTAGTAAGCGGATTACTTTTAAAATTAAAATGGCGTCGTGTAATTAAAATATGTCATAAACGAAATAGAAAATTAGATCCCTGTAATGACTGTACTTTAATTTAGGTACGAATTATGTTACTTAACTTAATGAATATGGGGATATTATATAATGTTGGACTAATGTGGCGCAGTAGTAGCTGTGTGTAGGGTTACAGGTTCAATTTCATATATATGTAATATGTTATTGTATGTGTGTATAGTGAATATGTTTGTATATTACGTGTGGTTAGCCGATTTCAAGAAAGAAGGAAGTTTTTAATTTCAAGGTAAACCAATTTTAATGATTCTTTTTTTATATGATAGCTTGTGCTTCTAATGTGGTCCCCATTACTTAATTATTTAAGATCGGACCCCCGTTAGTTAAGATCAGACAAGTAGTTTATGAGCTATTCGTAATTTTATTTTCTTTTGTTAAATTATACTGTTTAAAACGTATTAATTTTATCTATATATTAATACGTGGAGGAAAAAGTTTGGATCCTTTTTACGAAAATTAAGCGGACGGAGGATGGAGCATGAAATTTGGTCCACTTATAATTTATATAGCAAAGGAGTGCAGAATGTTAATATCTTTTTAAAATAAAGGATAAAATATATATTAAATTAATAAAATAAATGTTACACACACTACCAACACATGTTTGACATCCATGTTTATATAAAGTGACAGATACGTATGACAACGCGTTGTTAACGCGTCAACGGGAACTCTAGTAGTCTTTTAATGTTATCCAATTAAATATATACAAAAAAATGTTACATTTATTCATTTTCCATTACCATAAAGGTTTAACAAACATTTCTATAGTTAATGATGTAACAAACTGAAACCAACAACGAGTCCCATATAAACTGATTGAGAAGGGTCCAACAAAAACACGCTCTTCAATACACAGGGCCGCTGTCAGCGAAACAAAACGCTTTAAGAATGAAAAATGAAATCAAGTGGACATTGGGTAGTCCTTTCTAATATACATAAGTAACTACTGTAACAATGGAAGCAAAATATATTATTTTTTCTTTTTTTTTATCTTCACGCTGTATCCCGCATATAGCGGGGTAGGCAGAGGGAACCAGAGAACCTAGTGTTAAGACGGTCCATTCTCTTTCAACATTTCCGTTCCCCACTTTCCGCCAAATTGAGGCATTGCGTGTTGAGTGGCGGAACTCAACGCCGCGCTTTGCCATGTTACCAAACCTAAGAAATATTTTTATTTTATATTTATATATTTAGATAGTGTCCAGACACTGCATTCTCTTCTTTAATCCGATAATTTTGTGCGTATGTATGTTTGTTACTCTTTCACGCAGAAACTACTGAAGGGAACTAGATGAAACTTTACATTAATATAGATTATCTATCAGAATAACACATGGACAAATTATAAAAAAAAAATAAAAAAAAATAATGTAACGGCCATAACATAACGATAAGTAACAAGTATAGTGAGGAAGAACAACAATATTTAATTATGCGTGATATTTGAGTAGTATTAGATTATATATATATTTTAGTTATGGGTTCGATTCCCACTTGGGGTATCAAAAGAAATTTAAATCGTATAAATGTTACTAATTGACCTCACAACTACGTTTACCTCCAATACAACAAGAAGTTTTTTTTTTCGTTTGTAGGATTATGACGTAGGATATGTAGGATTTTAGGGAAATCCTTTCTTAGTGCTATCTAAAACTGTCCAAGAAACTTACATGCAAAATTTAACCTGTCTTTCCATCTATTCATTGTCCGTCAATCAGTCAGCCAGTTAAAATTATTACAAAAGTTTGTTCATTTAGCGTATATAATGGTATATTTTCGTACCTAATTTATTATGCCAAGTCCAAATTCACAGTGGTTCCACTGTGCCAAGCTTGACCATCAATTTATCAGACACTTAGCCGAATTTACATAAAATCCAACGCATGATTAATGCGAACGTGGTCCGGATTATACTGTTTATTCATTGTAGTTGATAAATTATAGCTTTTAATGGGACGAGATAACTAAAAGTTCATTATAATGTAGAACTAAATATGAATAAGTTTTGAAAGTAGGATATATATGTAATTTCAGGTATAAATATATATATTTTTAAACAATAATAATGTGCGTGCGAGGCACAAGCGTGCGACTGTAAACGCGACAGGTTGTGGGTTCGGTTCCCACTCTAGGAAATGTTAGTATTTTGATCTCCTGGGTTTGGTAATAAGACAACAACAACCTGAGCCCAACCTAAACCCAACCTCAACCCAACCTAAACCCAACCTAAACCCAACCTAAACCCAACCTAAACTCAACCTAAACCCAACCTAAACCCAACCTAAACCCCACTTAAACATAACCTAAACCAAACCTAACCTAAACAACCCAACCTGAGCCCAACCTGAGCCCAACCTGAGCCCAACCTGAGGAAAGCACTATCGCTATCATATAGAAAAAAATCATCAAAATTTGTTCAACCAGTAAAGAGTTCTGCGGCAACACACATAAAAGTAAAAATAATTGTGAATTGATTATTATTATATTTGAAGTAAGTTAAAAATTAAATAAATATTATACTCAATAAGTTCTTCATAGCGCCTGTCGTGGCGCTGAGGCACAAGCGTGCGTCTGTAAACGCGAAAGGTTGTGGGTTCGATTCCCACTCAAGGAAACTCCAGGAAAGGAAATTTCTTTCATTTCCTGGGTTTGGTAACTAGGCAAAGCGCGGCGTTAAGTTCCGCCACTCAGCACGCAATTCGGTGGAAAGTGGGGAACGGAGTGTCTCAACACTAGGTTCCCTCTGCCTACCCTGCTATATGCGGGATACAGCGTGTAGCTATGTATGTATGTAACTTTAATAATAAGAGACTAGATAGGATAAGTGATATTCTCTAAGCTCTTAACGCTCTCAGCGTTAATTGGAATAGAATATAATTAAAAAACATAGCTAGCTCAAAAATACTCCGTAGGCCACTTTCCGCTGAAATATTAGGCTTATCACTTTACTTATGGATTTTCCCACTACACTCTAATAGATATTTTTCTATAATAACTTTTGAATAATATTTAGATATATTTAGATATATACTCGTACTTCACAATAGCGCCACGATAGCAGTTAACTATGTCACAAATACCCATACAACAAATGTATGCGTAATTAAAAAAAAACGTAAAATATGATATTCTCTCTGCAAATTTAAACCAACAAACCAAAAAAAATAGAGATTTATCCTAGATCTCTACTAGCAAAGTTAACAAAAGCAAAACCAGCAAAGTAATCTCCAAAGCGGTCTGTTCGTTTCACATCCGGTTGTATTCAAATTTGACAAAGACAAATCTTCGGTCATTTCCTGTGCGGTTCGGATGTACATATCGTTTCTATTTCTTTGTATGAATGATAAGTGAAAAAGGTTGGGGTGTGAAAAAAGTCG